>CABHPP010144959.1:0-33799 GCA_902168425.1 Peromyscus attwateri
CTGTGGTCCCTAGAACAAATAAACATGCTTAAGGAATACCCTGTTTGTAGGCTCAGGTCTCTACCTTGTTAGATGGGGCACAGCTTTGCCTAACAGGATAGCAGAGAAAATTATTGTGGGGTTATGTTGGCAGAACATGTTAGAAATCAACATCCTAGAACTTAGTGGGTAGATTCCATTTACAAGGAAATTTATCACCAAAAGCACTATACTGTGAAGTTCTTGGGTGAGGTGTTAGAGGAAGCTGCTGGCCTCTATGTGATGCATCGTGGGAGTCAGAACAGCTGTGCTTGGGCTCTAGGAAAGCTGGCTAAGTGGTGGGGGCCTGGTGAGAGTTACATAATGGAACCAGAATGAAAAGCTCCTTCCTTTTGCACTGGCATCTCTTTAATGTCTACTGACAAAGCGTAATATCAGCTAGCAAGGGAAAAGAATGATTTCATCTCTGTTTTTGCCAAGTAGGCAATGGAGGGTGGGTTTGGGCTAAATTTATTGGGAGCTGGTAAAGTGCTATTAGAGTTACATCAGCTAGTATATTTCTGAATAGAGTTGATGATTACCACCAGATCCCTAACCCGTTATTTTTGAGGACAGGGTTTCACTATTTAACCCAGCCTGGCTTTGAACTCAATCTACCTGCCTTAGCCTTCTGGGATTACAGATGTGTACAACCATGCCCAACTTTAGTTTGTTTCTTTAACAAGAGGTTGATTTAAATTGCTATCCTATTCTAGCCTAGGATAACCTGTGCTTTGGTTTTTCCCATCATAGATATATTTGAGTTGTTTTAAAACTTCATTTAAGGCCTGGCAGTGGTGCTGCACACCTTTACTCTCAGCCCTCAGGAGGCAGAAGTAGGTAGATCTCTTAAGTTCAAAGCCAGCTTGGTCTGTAGAGTGAGTTCTAGGACAGCCAGGGTTATGCAGAGAAACCCTGTCTCAAACCAAACCAGAACCTTTCGTTTACTCTATGTATACTGTGTGTGTGCACGCATGCAAACATACTTACATGCCTATTTGGGTGAAGGCCAGAGGACAGCCTTAGGTTCATTTCTTCAGATGACGTTCACATTCTTTTTGAGAAAGCGTTCTTACTGGCCTAGAACTCACCAAGTAGGCTAGGCTGAATGGCCAGCAAGCCCCAAGGATCTACTTATTTCTACCTTGTCAGTGCTGGGAACACCTATCACCAGTGCCCATTTATTATTCCTTCATTAGTTTTGAAACTTGGTCTTAACCTTGTGTCTTTGGCTGGCCTCAGACTCACAGATACCTGCCTTGTAGGAGTGGAATTAAAGGTCTGTACCACCACACCTAGCCTCTTTATTTTTATTTACTGGTTTTTGAGAAAGGATCTCACTATATAGGTCTTGGCTGTCCTGGAACTTGTGTAAACCAGGCTGTCCTCAGACTCACAGAGATCCTGCTGCCTCTGTCTCTTGAGACTGGGAATAAAGATGTGGGCCACCATGCCCAGCTCATTTATTTTTTTTAAAATGTAGGCTTTAGGGCCTGGAGAGATGGTTTAGTGGTCAAGAGTACTTGCTGCTCTTGCAGAAGGCTTGGGTTCACTTTCTAGCACCTGCTTTGAACCATCTGTAATTGAGTTCTAGGGAATCCGATGCCCTTTGTAGGCATGTATGCTGCATCTATGTACATACAGGCAAAACATCCATACACATACAAAGTAAAATCTTTAAATGTGGGTTCTAGAGGCTGGAGAAATGACTGTGTTTAAGAGCATATGCTGCTTTTGTGATTTCTTGAGCTTGAGTCCCTAGCACCCATATCAGGTGGCTTGCAACCACCTGTAGCCCAGCTCTAGGGGAATCTGGTGCCTCTGGCCTCTGTAGGCACCTGCACTCATTTGTACATACCCACACACGGACACACACATGCACATAATTAAATTTTTTTTTTTTTTCAGAGCTGAGGACCGAACTCAGGGCCTTATGCTTGCTAGGCAAGTGCTCTACCACTGAGCTAAATTCCCAACCCCTAAATTCATTTTTTTTAATTAAAAATTTTAGACTTTATGTCTGTGGGTGTTTTGCTGCATGTTAAGTGTATGCAACTGTGTGTGTGTGGATGTGCAGAGGTCAGAGGTGTTGGATCCCCTGGAACTGGAGTTAAAGATGTGTGTAAGCCATCAAACCAGGCTCCTCTGGAAGATCAGCCAGTCCTAACAGCTGAACCATCTCTCCAGTTCCTAAAATTGATGTTTTAGTTACTACCGTATGTGTGTTTGTGCATGCACATGCATGTGTATCATGGCCATATGTGAAGGTCAAAGGCCAACTTTGAGGAATCTGTTCTCCTACTATGGGTGCTGGGCATTGAACTCAAGTCCTCAAAAGTGTTTTTACTTACTGTGCCATCTTGCTGACCTAATTTCCAGCAATTCTATTTGTTTTTTTGTTTGTTTGTTTCGTTTTGTTTTTCACTGTGTATCCCTAGCTGGCCTATAACTCTGTAGACCAGGCTGGCCTCGAACTCCCAGAGATCCACCTGCCTCCACCTCCCAAGTGCTGGGATCAGCAGAGTGCACCACCATGCAAATCATATAACTTTATAATTTCACCTAGAAATTTTATAGTTTTAGTCTATACATTTAGGTGTTTGATTTATCTTGAATTGTATGTTGAGATTAGAGATGAGGTTTGTTTTCTTTTCTCCTTGTGGATATCAGGTTGTGCGAGTATTGTTAACATTTATTGTAAAGTCTTGTCGTCTTTATTTGCTTGTTTGGTGATTGTTTTTTTACATTTTTCTTTTTTCTTTTTAAAGCTTTATTTATTTATTATGTATACAATGTTCTGCCTGCAGGCCAGAAGAGGGAGCCAGATCTCATTAGGGATGGTTGTGAGCCACCTCGTGGTTGCTGGGAATTGAACTCAGGACCTCTGGAAGAGCAGCCAGTGCTCTTAATCACTGAACTATCTCTTCAGCCCAAGTTTTTCTTTTTCTTTTTGAGGCAGGATCTCACTTTGTAGTCCTGGCTGACTTAGAAATTGGTATGTAAACCATAGTGGCTTCAGTGATCTGATTGCCTCTGCATTCCAAGTGTTGAGATTAAAGTGTATGCCTCTACACCTAGGTCAATTAATAATTAAAAAAAAAAAAAAAAAAAGAATAGTTTAAGCCAGGTGGTAGTAGCATATGCCTTTAATCCCAGCACTAGGGAGGCAGAGGCAGGCGGATCTCTGAGTTTGAGGCCAGCCAAGGTCACATAGTGACACCTTGTCTCAATTAATAATAATGCTTGGGGTGTTATGGTACTCTAGTCCCAGCTACTTAGAAGACAGAAGCAGGCAGAAGAGTTGCTGGAGCACAAATTCAAGGCTACCTACTCTGGGTAATAGCCAGACTCTATGGGGGGGGGGGGGGGGAGAACAAGTCATTCTTTTTTTTTTTCGAGATAGGTTTTCTCTGTGTAGTTTTGGTGCCTGTCCTGGATTTCGCTCTGTAGACCAGGCTGGCCTGGAACTCACAGAGATCCACCTGGCTCTGCCTCCCAAGTGCTGGGACTAAAGGCGTGTGCCACCGCCGCATGGCCAATAAATCATTCTTTAAAAGAATGTGACAATCTGTCCTGATACTTTCACTGCCTAGGTGATGTAGTTAATTTACTTTGTTGTGCTAGGGATTGACCCCAGGGACTCCCACATGCCAGGCATGTCCTTTACCAAATGAGCAACATGTACCTTTAGCCCTGATGCATTTTGTTTTAAAAGAAGTAATAGAAATGCTGGATTTATGAATAAGTTTTTGGTGTGATTTGCAAGTTTGCCTGTAAAATATGAAGGTACCAAGCATGCTTCGGTTAATAAAAAGTATTGCCTAGCAAATACAAGTGGTTAATCTGAGACCATAAACATTTGGCCACAGAATTCCGAATTCTGAGCTTTGAGTATAAGCCTGCTGCTCTGAGTCTGTGTCCTCTGACTAGGAATGCTGGGACCAGGTATTAACCTTGCCATTGCAGTGGAGACTGTTTCCTGGTTCTTAAAATACCCTGACCTTGTTTGCAACCAAAGCTCATCACAGTTTCTCGTTGTTTGCCAGGACTTTTTATTCACTGCCACTTTCTAGGCTTGTCGTGTTGTTGAATGAAATCAGACAAGAAAAACAAAAGCTAAAAATACCCAAAACAAACCCCCCAACCATTTCCTTTGTGTCTCCTAAGTTTTGTTCAGTAGGATCTTTTATATGGCTCCTTGTTTGAAACATATTTTGTTACAGCTTTTGTTCTTTATGCTATTCTTATCTCGCTACATTTAAACTTGTTTTTGATTCACTTATCAAATCTTTTTTAGAGTCTGCACAGAATTTTATATTTCCTTTGTTGCTGGTTTGGAATTTTGTCACATAGCTGATATACTTTGTTCTTTGAAAAGCCATTTTATTTTTTTGTTCTGGTTTTGATAGAGATGGGTGATGTCTATACTCTAGTTCTCAGGAGTCTAGGGTAGGAGGAATAGTCCCTTAGTTTAAGGCCATCCTGGACTTCGTAGTAAGTTCCAGGCCAGCCTGGGCTTGGTTACAGACTAAGACTCTGTCTCAAACAAAATGTTTTATTGTCTCTAATGTTTTGTTGTTGGCTTTTTTTGAGACCAGGCCTTACTATATAGCCCTGGCTAACCTGGAACTCCCTATATAGACCAGGCTGGGCTCCAGTCCACAGAGGTCTGCCTGTCTCTGCCTCTGAGTGCTGAGATTAAAGGATTGTGCCACCAAGCCAGGCAGGAAGCCCTAATATTAAAAACAAAGAACAGTTCTTACTCCTCCATAAACATTTTTCATGTTATATACTTATTCTGTTGCAGATACCTGTTTATACTTTATAAGCACACACATTTTTTTCAATCACTTCTCAGCCTTTGGGCTGTGGTCATGTATAAATATATGTTTGTTTACTTAGCTATATTTATTATGTAACTTTCCTGTGCCAGGAATTGCTCTGCATACTTAGAATAATATATAATGAACAAAATAGACAAAGGGCCTTACCTTCGTGGAGCTTGCTCTATAACAACAGGTAAAAAGACAGTAGGTATCTTCAGTGTATAATATGTAGAATAGGAGATGAAGCCATGAGAAAGGGGTTGGGGTGCAGATCCGTGGCTAGAGTGCTTGCCTAGCGTACATCGTCCTGACTTTAGTCTGCAGGACCACTAGTTCCCCTTTCCCCACCCAGCCCAGAACAAAGGAAAAACACGCTTAAATGGAAAGTAGAATGCAGGTAAGTTATGGTTAGGTTGGCAAGGTACAGGTATATCTTATTATGAAAGAGACGTTAATCAAAGACTTTTTTCTGTAGTAGTAAGGATTGAACCTAAGATCTCATGTATGCTAGACAAGTACTCTATCACTGAGGTATATCCCCAGCCCTCTGCCCCTAATTTGAGATGGGGTTCTTACATATCTCAGGTTAACTTTGAATTTATGGTACAAATGAAGATGACTTCAGATCCTGCTGCCTTGACCTCCTGGGTGCTGTGATTACAGGCAGGAGCCACCAAGCCTGGATTACATAACAGGGCTCCGGGAATACTAGGCAGGCACTCTGCTGAATGAGCTGCAACTCGATTCCCTCCAGTCTTTAAAGAAATTAGGGGCGTGTCATGTATGTGTGTGTGATTCATGTGTGTATGTGTTGAGTATGGGCACATGTGTTCATATTATGGTGCTTGTGTGGAGGTTAGAGAAGTTAGAGTAAAATTTCTGGTGTTGGTCCTACCTTCTACCTTGTTTGAGACAGGTTCTCTTGTTTGCTGTTGTGTACACCCAACTAGCTGGCCCACCATGAGCTTCCAGGCCTTCTCCTGTCTCTGCCTGCCATCTCTGTGGCTGTCCAGTAGGAGCACTGGGGTTAGACACATGCTACTTTACCCTCTGACCATCTCCCCAGCCTACCGTTAGCCCCTTTTAAAGTATTTGTTTGAAAAAGAGTCTTGGTAGCTGGGCAGCGGTGGCACATGCCTTTAGGCCCAGCACTCGGGAGACAGAGGCAGGTGGATCTCTGTGAGTTCAAGGCCAGCCTGGTCTACAGAGTGAGTTCCAGGACAGCCAGAACTGTTTTGAGACGCCCTGCCCTGTCTCGGAAAAAAAAAGAGAGAGAAAGAAAAGAAGGTGTTGGTAAACTGCCTAGACTAATCTCAAATTTGATATCTTCCTGCTTCAGCCTCCCCAGCGTTGGGATTAAAGGCCCTACCACTACATGTGCCACCATGCCAAACAGTTTAAAAACTAAATTCTTAAGAAATTTATTGTATGATGGAGCAGGGTACATACCACAGAGAGAGAGAGAGAGAGAGAGAGAGAGAGAGAGAGAGAGAGAGTGTGTGTGTGTGTGTGTGTGTGTGTGTGTATAAAAGTCAGAGGACAGCTCTGGTGTGGTTTCCCTCCTTGGACCTTTATGTGGTTTCTGGGTATTGAACACAGGTTGTCAAGCTTGTGTGGCAAGCACTTTACCCACTGAGCTATCTTGCCCAGTTCAAAGATTTAAAAATCGTTGGTCTTTATGTGTATGTATGTGTGTGGTTATGTGCATATGAATGCAGGATACAGCGTAGATCAGCAGTGTCAGACCCTCCTGGAGCTGGAGTTACAGGCAGTTGGGAGCTGCCTGACCTGAATGCTGGGATTCTCCAGTTCTTTCCAAGAACATTACACACTCTTAACTGCTAAGCCATATTGGTTCCCCAGTTCAAAAACTTGAAGGCAGTAGGGGAGTTAAGCTTGGCAGAATGTTTTGGGTAGAGGGAATAGCTAGTGCTAATAAGTCTTGTGTGTTTGAGGAACACCATGGACCAGTATGGCTAGAATGGGATAGAATACGAGAGGGGTAGGAGATGAAGTATGAAAAATGGGGGTGATGAGGGAATGGCTGTCTGTGGGCTCTGGTTAGGTATATAGTACATTGTGCTTTTATTCTGTGTGAGATGGAGACCATTGCATTTTCTTTCTTTTTTTTCTTTTGTTTTGAGATGAGTTTTTTGTTTGGTTTTTGTTTTTGTTTTGAGACAGGGTTTCCCTTTGTAAAAGTCCTGGCTGTCCTGGAACTCACTGTGTAGACCAGGCTGGCCTTGAACTCAGAGATCTACCTGCCTCTGCCTCCCGAGTGCTGGAATTAGTGGGCTACCACCTCTAATTGCAGCATTTTCAATATAGAACTCACATGTTCTTACTCCTATTTTACTGGAATAACTAGGGTTGCTGTTTGGAGAACAAGACATCTGGAAGGCCACAACACAGTCAGAACAGTTAGAAATGAGAGCTATTGAGCAAATCCAGGACTGTAGCATTGGAAGTACGAAGCCGTTGAGACCTCGTGTTCTCTGAGGGTGGGTCCGGCAGAGCACCTCATGGAAGGCTAGGAGGACAGCGCTAGGTTTGGATGCGAGCACCTGTAAAAGCAGAGTTGAGAATGGGCAGACTGCAGGTAACGGGTTCTAGTGAGGAGAGAGGGGAGCGGTGAGCTGTGTTTTGTTCCTGTAAGTTTTCCTATGGTAATAGGCTGATGGGTGTGAGTGTGGTGTTGGGTGAAAGATGACAGAGGCCTGAGTCTTGAGACTGCAAAATTGAGAGAGGAGGTGACAAGGAGGAAACACCAAAGCAGACAGAAACAGGAAGGTGAGAAGAGTGGTGCTTAGGGACAGACAGAAAAAAGATAAATAAACCAAGGAAATGTGTCTTTGTACCTCCCTAGAGCAGTGGTTCTCAACCTGTGGGTCGTGACCCATTTGAGGGGTTTAAAGACCCTTTCATGGGGGCTACCTAAGACCATTTGCATATCATATTTACATTATGATTCATAACAGTAGCAAATTAGAGTTATGAAGTAGCAACGAAAAGAATTTTGTGGTTGGGAGTTACCAAGACATTAGGAACAGTGTTAAAGGGTCAAAGCATTAAGAAGGTTGAGAACCGCTGTCCTAGAGGATTGTGGTGGTAATTTTAGTCCTCTTGGGAACCAGTGCTTTTCCTGTAATATATACTGATAGTCTTCGTTTGTTTAAAAACAACAAGAATAGGTCTTATACAGTCAGACTGGCTTCTTAAACTCTTAGTGCAGGCTAACCCCCTGGCCTTTTCTGGTTTTTTTTTTTGGAGGCAGAATTTTACTCTGGCCAGGTTGACTGTGATCTCCAGTCTCAGCCTCCAGAGTGTAGGGATTGCAGGTGTAAGCCACCACACCTAGCATTTATCTTAAAATGTAAACTCAAAGTATTTTAAAACAAACACAGGACAAATGGACTCTGTTGTATCTTTTGTAGTTCAAGGTACATAATAAGCTCAGAGGCAGAAGTCCATGACCACAATCCATTCATAAACACTGACAAGATTTCAGCTATTTTAATATAAATTCCAGGGATGGAAGTGATGATTGGAACAAACTATGCTGTCTCTTCTGTGTGGCAGATGATCAATCTCTAGCATAGAAGCAGAGCATGGTCTATGATTTCCTAGGACTCCTCAAGCCCTCTGAACGCTGCTTTTACCATGACTACCTTAGCACGTCAGCCTTACTCTTGGTGGACTCTTGCCTGGGGCTCTCTTTTTCCTCCTGCTGGGGTGCCTCATCCAATATTGAGAGGAGGGTTTGTGCCCAGTCTTATTGTGCCTTGTTAGGCCATATTTGGTGGCTATCCCTGGGAGACCGGCTCTTCTTTTGAAGGAAAATGGAGGAGTTGATCTGGGGGGAAGGGGAGGTGAGGGAGGGGTGAGGAGGAGTGGAGGGTGTAGAGCTTCAGTTTGGACGTAGTGTGTGAAAAAGAATAAGAGCTTTTTTTTTTTTTTTTTTTTTTAAAAAGGAAATTTGGTATTAAGGAAGTGGAAAGGATTTTAACTTTTTTTTTTTTAAGGAACTTTTTCTTTTTATTATTGTACATACCCTTTTTTTTTTTTTTTAAGATTTATTTAATTATTCTGTATACAGTGTTCTGCCTGCATGTATCCCTGCAGGCCAGAAGAGGGCACCAGATCTCATTATAGATGGTTGTGAGCCACCATGTGGTTGCTGGGAATTGAACTCAGGACCTCTGGAAGAACAGCCAGTGCTCTTAACCTCTGAGCCACCTCTCCAGCCCTGGATTTTAACTTTCTTGAGGGGAAAAAAACCCTAACTTTAGAGAGAAGCTAGTCAAATACAAAGAACTCTGTTTCAGTGGTTGGTTTAGTGGCAAGGGAAGTGCTGTGGTACTAGACATGGCCACAGATCAACAGCCCCAGATTTAAAATAGAAGAATCTGAAATCTGAATTCCTTTGGGGGAAAAGCAACAAAAATGTTTTTGTTTTTGTTGTTTGTTTGTTTGTTTGTTTGTTTCCAGACAGGGTTTCTCTGTGTAGTTTTGGTGCCTGTCCTCGATCTCACTCTGTAGACCAGGCTGTCCTCAAACTTCGAACTCACAGAGATCCACCTGCTTCTGCCTCCCAAGTGCTGGGATTAAAGGCGTGCGCCACCACTGCCCGGCAAATAAAATATTTTTAAAAATTGTTTTAAATGGTCAGGTGTGGTGGTGCATACCTTTAAATTCTAGCACTGGGGAGGTAGAGGCAGACAGATTTCTGAATTCCAGACTAGGCTGATCTACAGAGCTAGTTCCAAGACAGCCAGAGCTACACAGAGAGGACACCCTCCACCCCCTGGAAAAAAAACAAACAAAAATTATTTTAAATGATTTTTTTTGTTTGTTTGTTTTGTTTTTTGAGACTGGGTTTCTCTGTGTAGCTTTGCGCCATTCCTGGAACTCACTTGGTAGCCCAGGCTGGCCTCGAACTCACAGAGATCCGCCTGGCTCTGCCTCCCGAGTGCTGGGATTAAAGGCGTGCGCCACCACCGCCCGGCCTTTAAATGATTTTTACAACCTGTCAGAAAGGCTTTTCCTTTGTACCTTCAGCAGAGTTTTGAAACTAGCATGACCTGGTGTTTGAGGTAAAAACTCTTCTCTTGAGAAGAGCAAGTTTAGGGCCATCCTGGGTGATGTGGGGAAACTCTTTCCTAGAAAAATAAACATAAAAATAAAGCTGGCTCAGAATTTCAGTGTGGATGATGGACGCCCATGCTCTGTAGATGGATGGATGATGGCGGTGGTTGTACAGCAGTGTGAATGCATTTAATGCCACTGAGTTGTACACTTAATGGTTAGAATGCAAACAAAACCCAAACCCTTCCCTTGAGTCAGGATGAGACCCTGAACAGAGCATACTGCTGTGACTGTTTTTCCTGATCCTTTCCTCTTTGAAGGTTACCTAACTGGGTTTGTTGTCATCTCAATGGTTGTGACATGGTATATCTCTGAAGTAAAATTCTCAGAGTACTTGGAGTTGTAGGAGAGCTTGTGCACACAAAATAGTGGGTGGAGGAGACCAAAGCTGCATCACTTAAGGAAGTTTCCCAGCTGCCTGTTACCCTCCGATAGTGGCATGATGAGACACAGCAGGGACACTGATTCGCCAGATGTTTTGATTCCTTTTCTTGATTTCCTGTCTTCTTCTTTCTAGAACAGAACAATAAGCTAAGCGGACTCTGACCATTGGCCTCCCACTAGCCAGGATCAACCTAGCTCTCCTTTTGTGGTCCATGAGCTGCATCGCCTGCCATCAGTGTGCAACCGGCCCCCAACGCAATGTGTGTTTGTCAAACCATGGAAGTGGGGCAGTATGGCAAGAACGCAAGTCGGGCCGGAGACCGAGGAGTCCTCCTGGAGCCCTTCATCCATCAGGTGGGCGGACACAGCAGCATGATGCGGTACGACGATCACACAGTGTGCAAGCCTCTCATCTCCCGGGAACAGCGCTTCTATGAGTCTCTCCCTCCTGAAATGAAGGAATTCACCCCTGAGTACAAAGGTCAGTCAGTGGTCCTTTCTGTGAGCCTAGCAATCTTTGACAGGCTTTGGACTCAGTTGTCCTTGTCTTGTTTGCCCTGTGATGTGTTGGTAGTTCTCTGTTATCTCCATTCATTCTGTTAGGCAAGATTAGAAACTGAAATTCTCAGGAAGGTTTTTAGATCTTGGAAATTGAAATAATTGATAGTAAAGCTGAGAAACATTCACAGCAAGAAGACCATTGATAGAGAAAAGCCTGATGTCAAGGAGTCCCTTGTTTGCCACACAAATCTAGGGGAGAAAGGGACAGTCTTTGGTCCCTGAGGAGGATAGAGGGGTACTTTCCAGGCTTTAAAGTAACTGGACAGCTGGCAAGGGCATGGTGTGGTGCTGTGTCTGTGTGTGTGCTGGAGAATTGTGTTTATGGAATATTCTGGTGCTCTGAAGTTTTAACTTGTGAAACTGTTTTAAGATAAGAGCTAATTTTAGCTGGGCAGTAGTGGCACATACCTTTAATCCCAGCACTCAGGAGGCAGAGGCAGGCAGATCTCTGTGAGGTCAAGGCCAACCTGGTCTACAGAATGAGTTCCAGGACAGGCACCAAAGCTTCAGAGAAACCCTGTCTTGGAAAAAAAAAAAAAAAGGTAAGAGCCAATTTTATCGAACAGAAAGAACTCTGTGACAATTGGAGTCAGACCACTTTAGTATCTGATTGATTGATATAGATATATATAATTTTTTTTTTTAAATCTTGGCATGATTAGACACTGGACGGCCTGGAAACTGAACTGGGTCCGCTGTCACATCAGTCAGTGCTCTTAACCACTGAGCCATCTCTCTCCCACTTAGCATCTGATCTTTGTATTCTGTATGTACATTAATTACTATCTGGCCCATTTTTTCTTTTTTCTTTCTTTTTTTTAAGAGAAGATTCTGTTATTTGTTATGTAGCTCTAGATGTCCTAGAACTCACTGTATAGGCCAGGCTGACCTTGAACTCACAGAGATCCACCTGCCTCTGCCTCCTGAATGCCAGGATCAAAGGCGTGCATCACTATACTTGGCCTATCCAGTTGTCTTAGTCGGTGTTCTATTGCTGTGAAGAGACCATGGCCACTGCACCTCTTATAAAGGAAAGCATTTAACTGGGGATGACTTACAGTTCAGAGGTTCAGTCCTTTATCATCATGGTGGGACATGGAGGTGTGCAGGCAGACATGGTGTGATGCTTCACACCACCTGATCAGTCTTCACCACCCAGAGAGCTCGACCCCCTTTCTCCTCCCTTTTAAGCACTGCCTCTATCAGGCCATATATCGGGGAGGAGAAAGGGGGTTGCGCTCTCTTTGGGTGATGAAGGTGTCACAAAGCAGTGTGTGATCGGTCCCCAGCTTTCCAAGGACTCTGCAACTAGATATACCTTATCCTGTATCAGTGAGTCTGTTTTCTCCATAGAACCCCTTAATAAATTGATAGATATAGACCATTGAGGCTCTCGTCGTTACAGGTGTGTGTGTGTGTGTGTGTGTGTGTGTGTGTGTGTGTGCGCGCGTGTGCGTGCGCGTGCGTGCTTACCGACGGGTGTTGTATTACTCTGAACTACTAATAGGTGTTTGTGGGACTCCAGGCTTGTTATGTGGGTGCTGAGATCTAAACTTTGATCCTCCTGATGTACAGTAGACACTCTTAATTGCTAAGCTATCTTTTCCAATCCTTGTAATATTGTTTAAAACCAGGCTGGAGAGATGGCTTAGTGAATGTGAGCATGGGCTGCTCTTGCAGACACCTGGATTTGGTTCCCAGCTCCCACATGGCGGCTCACAACTGCCTGTAACTCCAGTTCCAGGGGATTTAATGTTACTCTTTTGAGTACTGCATGCATTGGGTGTACTTAAATACATAAATACATGTAGTCAAAACATTCATACACATAAAAGTGAATATGTCTTTCAAAAAATAAACAATTTAATTATGATTTTAATCATGTTAACATGTTTTATTTAGGGGAATTTCAATTTAGAACAAGCCAAATAAGAGTTGAGTTTTGATTTTGATTTTTTTTTTTTTGGTTTTTCGAGACAGGATTTCTCTGTGTAGCCCTGGCTGTCTGGGAGCTTATTCTGTAGACCAGGCTAGCCTTGAACTCACAGAGATCTATCTGCTTCTGCCTCTCGAGTGCTGGGATTAAAGGTGTTTGCCACTACCACCTGGCTGACTTTTGATTCTTTTAACTCTGAAAAATTATTATGGGAAAATATATAATACAAAGTTTACCATTTTAATGTATAATTTAATGGCATTAGTTACATTCACAAGGTTGTGTAGCTATAACAACTGTTCATTGTGAAACAAATACTCAGAACATACTAAATAAAAACCTCCCTGTTCTGCCTGTAACTGAGCCCTGGTAACCTTGAGTCTACTTTCTTTCTCTACAAAATAATGTAGCTATTTCATAGAAATGAAATTGTACACTTTTTGTCATTTTGTACCTGGCTAATTTCACTTAGTGTGTATTTAAGGTCCATCTATTTCATAGCATGTGTTTGAATTGCATATGGGGGCTAGAGTTGTAGCTCAGTGATAGAGTGCTTGTGTAACATGGGTGAGGTCCTAGGTTTGATTCCCAGGGCCACAAATAAAACAAAATTTAAAAGCAAAACAAAACTTTTGTACCATGGTATACATGCAGAAGACAGAGGGCAGCTTTCAGGAATGGCTTCTCTCCTGCCACCATGTGGGCTCCAGGGATTGAGCTCATGCCATCAGACCTGGTTCCTTTACCCACTGAGCCATCGCAGGCCCTCTTAAAATTTTTTAATGAGAGCTGGAGAGATGGCTTGGTGGTTAGGAGTGCTTGTTGCCCTTTTAGAGGACCCAGGTTCAATTCCCAGCACCCACGTGGAGGCTATAACTATCTGTAACTCCAGTTTCAGAAGATCTGACATCCTCTTCTGACCTCTGTGGGTACTGCATGCATGTTGTGCATCAACATGCACTCAGGCACAAACACATACATACATAAAATAAAAATTAAAAAGTGGCGGGTTAGTAACATTCGTGTTGCTTCCTTCTTTTGGCTGTTGTGACTAATGCTGCTGCGTACAAAGATCTGAGTCCTACTGTTCAGTTCTGATGTGCATACTTAAGATTTTATGGCAATTCTGTATTTACCTTTTCTGTTTTGTTTTGTTTTTTTACAGTACTGGGGATTGATCCTGGGGCTTTGAATGGACTAGGCAAGCACTCTACCACTGAATCATATTTCTGTTCCTTTGTTTTTTGAGAATGCTAGGGAAACATTCTACCCACTGATCTCCAGAGCCTGTTTTTTGATTGGTAAAAAGAGTTAAGGCAGTTTTTAGACAGCTCTAGCTTGGGTTTTTATGGTGGTGTTTTGTTTTTACCCTGTGTTTACTTGTACTTGGGATTGTGTTTCCTCTTGTCCACAGCTCTTCTCATCCCTCAATGCTAAATGTGCTAAATGCTGTGCTCTGGAGGTATCATCATTTGCAATTACAGACCCTCATCTAGTTTCTTCACTTCTTACAATCTGTAATTGTTTTGTATATGTTTATTTACTTGTCAAAAGCAAAAGCTAAAGATAGATATGGAAGGAAGTGTCTTTCTCATGATGGAGGCATCTGTGGCTACCTTTGTACATAGTGATGAAACAACACCTCCCTTGATAACCAAGGACTGAGACAAGCTTGTCTGCGCCCTCCTTTCCTAGGCAGCACTGTACCGGGAGTTCTAGCCTGTGTGGGTACATCTGAGTTGGAAAGGAGAACATCAAATTGCATTTGCAGTGAGCATAGAACTCTTTCTTCAGCTAAACTATTACTTGGACAAAGGACTCAGAGAATTGATGTGGCAGAATTTTCTTAGGGAATTCCTTGAAGATACATTCTAGCCACACAAAGAATAAATCAAGAGGGGAAAATAGAGGCTGATAGAATGGTTCTTCTCTGAAAGTGTGGGATAGTGCTGGGGACAGTCAAGAGTAGAGTGTGAGGGAACTCCCAGAAGGTAAGACTGTACACTGGAGGTTGTTCAACCTTGAACCAGTTCCAAAGACAGTGGTGACAGCTTGCCAGAGGGACAGTCATGTAATATACATGGACAGCTTGTGCAGGGAAACCCTCTGAGGCCTGAGTTTGAGCAACATGTAAGGTGTAAAGAGGAAACAATCCATTCCTTGGATTTGGAAGGAGTTTTCTTCTAATAGGCCCCAGAGACTGGTGCAGTGCTGGCCTAGAGAAGGAAATGAGTGGAAGAGAACACTCTGGGTCTGACATATTGACATGTTTGTAAGTGCATCTCATTCGCTCATTGTAGAGTACAGAGCCGGTTGTACACAGTAAGAGGGTAAAAGTAGAGTGTCCTGGATGGACCCTAGGTGGGATGTGGAAGTTAGAGAGTTGCTTTATCGTTGGTTTTTCGTTTTTAAAAATCTTCTTGATTAGATTTCTGGGTATTGTTTCTGTTTTATCTCTTTTGGTAATGATCTGGAAGAAACTAATTTGGTTGACAAATAGAACAGGAGCTAGAGAATTGGCTTAGCAGTTAAGAGTACTTCTGTTCTTGCAAAGGACCCAGGTTTGGTCCCTGTTCTTTACACGAAGGCTCTCCACCACCTGTAACTCCAGTTCCAGGGATCTGATGCCCTTGCCTGGCTTTGTGAGAAATACCTGCGTACATGCAGGCGAAACACTTGTGCATACTAAAAGTGAGAGTAGAAGCTGGCCGTGGTGGCGCACACCTTTGATACTAGCACCTGGGAGGCAGAAGCAGGTGGGTCTCTGTGATCTGTGATTTGGAAGAGGCCAGGGTTACATAGTGAGAGTTAAAGACGTGGTTGAGCACACCTGTAACCCTAGCACTTGGGAAGTGGAGGCAGGAAGAACAGTTTAAGGTCATCATCCACTTCATAGTGAGTTTGAGGTCCACCTGGGCTACCCAACAAAAATAAAAAAATGGAGAGAACAAATTATTCCATGGGACATAGTAGGGAAATAGAGGAAGGCATTTCACCTTGGAGATTCCAGGGTAGAAGTTGTGTATGGGAAGCTAGGAAAGCACTGTGCTCACTATGGGAAGAAAGGACTTGATATGAGCACTGTCTTGGAGGTAGTTTGTTGGATATGATAAGATAAAAAAGAAGATTATTGAATCTACTTTTTAAAAGGAACTACTTGTTTTACATAGGATAAGTAATGAAAATTTTTTTGTCTGAATTTATCAAATGTTAATGGACTAGACATTGTTAATATAATTCCTGACTGTAACCTTTTATTATTTTAGACAAAAAAAGGGAAATGTGGTGATATTTTTTTCCCAAAATATTGTGCACCCTAATAAACATATCTGGGGTCAGAGAACAGAACAGCCACTAGATACAGAGGCCAGAAAACGGTGGCACACACACACACACCTTTAATCCTATCACTTGGGAAGCAGAGATCCATCTGGATCTCTGTGAGTTCAAGGCCACACTGGAAACAGCCAGGCATGGTGACTCACGCCCTTAATCCCAGGAAGTGATGACAGAAAGCAGGAAGGTATATAAGGTGTGAGGACCAGGAACTAGAGCTGGTTAAGCTTTCAGGCTTTCGAGAAGCTGTTCAGCTGAGATCCATTCGGATAAGGACACAGAGGCTTCCAATCTGAGGAAACAGGATCACCTGAGGAATTGGCGAGGTGAGGAAGCTGTGGCTTGTTCTGCTTCTCTGATCTTCCAGCATTCATCCCAATACCTGGCTTCAGGTTTGTTCTTATTAATAAGACCATTTAAGATTCATGTTACATCTGGCGCCCAATATTCGTGGTACGAATTCTTGGAAAAGCTACTTGTCTGTGGCCTTTCGGGCTCCTGCTCAGACCTGAGCTACCCTCAGCCAGTTGTGGTGGAGCACACTGGTTAGATTTACTGAAGGAGGCAGAGGCAGGAGGATTCCAAGTTTGAGGCCGGCCTAGGAGGCTTGCTGAGGAGAAGCTGCGGCCAGGGCCAAGCCGAGCCACAAACGGTGGCAGTGGGACCATGGAGGCAGTGACTGCTGCTCCAAGTTGCTGGCTGCTTCTCATCGTGTTGGTGACTATGGTGATGCTGCTACCTGGGGCAAAAGGATTTACTGCTGCTTGTTCAGAGAACAATTGCCAGGACCATCGTGTTAAAAGAAAGCATCGGCAAAGGTCAGTTTGGAAAAGTTTTGCAAGACAGATGGTGGGGAGAAATTGCTGTGAAGATTTTCTCTTCTAGGGAAGAACGTTCATGGTTCCGAGAGACAGACATTTATCAGACTGTGATTGCTCCAAACCACAGAGGAAGCACAAAAGAAAAAAAAAATTCTGCAGGGAACCATGACCACACTTAACAGCAACTTTGAAATCTTCAAAAGGATGACGGGACCCCACAAAGATAATTCCACATGGACTATGATAAAACCATTAAGCTGATTAACACCACAGAAAGATTGACTTTGGGCTACAAACTGTTCAGGACAATTTCAAGATGGCTAGCTGAGATGATTCAGATTCATAGACAACTTGAGCAAGGACTTGAGATAAGCCCTACATTTTCCCATTATGCAGATATTGGACAAATGATACAGCTAAATCTCTCAGGACTTGACAATTAACCCAAAAAATTTTCTTTTCAGGATTCCCTAAAGATGCCTTCACCCCCAGAAAGCAGGAAGTAATTTTAAGAAAACAATGCCCACATTCCCAAGAGGTGGGGTGGGTGTTTTTTTGGTTGTTCAATGACTTATAGATATTGTCATTGTTTATGATGGTTGTTTACAAGTTGTTAATTGTTAATGGTCAGGAAAAAACTGAATAAGGAGATTAGATTCAGAGTTTTTGTTTAAAGAAAAGAAAATATAGATATGAGGTAGATCATTGAATCTACTCTGAGAAAAAAGATAAATAATAGGATAAATGGGTAGATCACTGAATCTACTCTAGAAAGAAAAAGAGGAAGAGATGAAAATGACAAAAGGTAGATTATTGAATGTATTATGAAAAGAAAAAAGAGAGACTATGGATATGATAAGATAAAAAGGGAGATTATTGAATCTACTTTTTAAAGGAACTACTTGTTTTACATAGGATAAGTAATGAAAGTTTTTGTCTGAGTTCATCAAATGTTAAAGAACTAGACAGTTTGTTTCTTTGGGTGACATGTCAGGCAGAAGGAAAACAGATCCAATGATGTCACTGACATGAGATGGGATCATTTTTTTTTTTATTAGATTTATTTATTATGTATACAGTGTTGTGCCTGCATGCCAGAAGAGGGCACCAGATCTCATTATAGATGGTCGTGAGCCACCATGTGGTTGCTGGGAATTGAACTCAGGACCTCTGGAAGAACAGCCAGTGCTCTTAACCGCTGAGCCATCTCTCCAGCCCCGAGATGGTATCATCTTAAAGCTGTTGAAAAGAAGGAGGGCTTCATTTTTTTCATAAAGTATCTTCTGAAAAAAAAAATTTTTTTTCCTTTCGAGACAGGATTTCTTTGTGTGATCATGGCTGTTCTAGGACTCACTCTCTAGACCAAGCCAGCCTCGAATTCACAGAGATCTACCTGCCTCTGCCTTCTGAGTACTGAGATTAAAGATGTGGGTCACCACCACCCCACTTTGAAAAAAATTTTATTTTTATGTTATGTGCATGAGTGTTTGAAGGTGCGTCTGTGTACCACATGCATCCCTGGTGCCTGTGGAGCCAGATGAGGGCATCCGATCCCCTGGAGCCAGAGTTAACAGACAGTTGTGAGCCACCGGGCTGGAACTGAGCCTGGGTACTCTGCAAGAGCAACAAATGCTTTTGACTGCTGAGCCATGTCCCTGTCCCCTAGAGTGTTACATTTGTCTGGTTTGATGTCACCTAGAGAAGATTCTTTGTGAGTGGTACAGAAATCATTCACTGAAAGCAGAAGGAGAAGTAAGAATAGAAAATAATTATAGAGTTATCCTCAAAGGTAAGCAGCAGATTGAGGGTAAAGATGGTTGTCTGTCTTCACAAAATGGATGTCTGCTGGCTATTATCCCTAGTTGATTCACAGCTGGGTCAGGACAGGTGATGTCCATGTGCTATGGGAAAGCAGGAGCAGACGCGGACCCCCCACCACTGTTGATACTTGTTAATCAGCTGCTTTTTCTCCAACAGGCGTGGTTTCTGTCTGTTTTGAGGGAGACAGTGATGGTTATATCAACTTGGTAGCCTACCCTTACGTGGAGAGTGAGACTGTAGAGCAGGATGACACACCAGAACGGGAGCAACCTCGACGTAAACACTCCCGCCGGAGCCTGCATCGGTCAGGCAGTGGTAGTGACCACAAGGAGGAGAAAGCCAGCCTGGCCTTTGAGACCTCTGAGAGGTAAGAGGGCAGCATTCAGAGCTGTTGGCACATGCTGCCTCCCAGTGCCACACACACAGGACAGTGTTGGAGTCCTGACACATGATGAGAAAGTAGTTGTCAACAGCAGGGTGGTGGTGGGGTAGGGCTGGCTGGTGTTCGTGGGGCCCCTCCCACAGGTATGTTCCACCACCTCGGTGACGTTCCTTCTGAGTATGGCTAAACCCAGTTAAGAGAGATGGGAGCTCTGTCAGGCCTTCAGAAGCAGGGTTGCCCTATGCTCATGGCGATAGGTTATTTAGCTTTCTTTTAAGTCTCATGCTCAGAAGTCAGAAGTTGAATTGCACTGATTAGCTACTTTCTTACCTATAGGATGTCTGAGCATGGAGTAGTGATAGTTCATACAGACTAGAGTACCCTAGTGGGTTTTGTTCAGACTGAGAATCTGGTATCTTTTCCCTGCTCCTAAAATTTACATTGGGTATTATTTTTCTCAAGATTATGTCTCTCTGTCTATCTCTCTGTCTCTCTCTCTGTCTCTCTCTCTCGGTTTTTCAAGACAGGGTTTTACAGCATTGGCTGTTCTGGAACTCACTCTGTAGACCAGGGTGGCCTCGAACTCACAGAAATCTGTCTGTCTCTGCCTTCCCAGTGCTGGGATTAAAGGTGTGCGCCACCACTGCTGGGCAGGATTGTGTCTCTTGATATTCCATGCAGGCATTAGTTAAGTTTTAATGAGTTGAGTATAATCGAAGTTGACAATCGAAGCCTGGTTGTAATCACAGCACTCACCAAGCTGAGGCAGGAGGATCATTGCATGTTTGAACACAGCCTGTGCTGCATAACAAGTTCCAGAATAGCCTGGGCTACATAGTGAGACCTTGGGGGAGAAAAAAAAGTAGGGTTAAGAATGCTTCCTGCACTTCAGGAGGACCCAAGTTCAGTTCCCAGCATCCTCACAACTGCTTTTAACTCCAACTTCGGGGCTTTCAATGTCTTCTGGTCTCTGCAGGCACTTCCACATACATGGCATACACAGGCATATATTAAAAAAAAAAAAATGTTGGCAGATGTGGTGACACATAACTTTAATCCCAGCACTTGGAAGGCAAAAGCAGGCAGATTTCTGTGAGTTCAAGGCTAGCCTGGTTTACATAAGAGTTCCTGGTTGCCGGGCGTTGGTGGCGCACGCCTTTAATCCCAGCACTCGGGAGGCAGAGCCAGGCGGATCTCTGTGAGTTCAAGGCCAGCCTGGGCTACCAAGTGAGCTCCAGGAAAGGCGCAAAGCTCCGCAGAGAAACCCTATCTCAAAAAAAAAAAAAAAAAAAAAAAAAAGAGTTCCTGGTCAGTCAGTGATAAGTAAGTAGTAAGACCTTGTCGATAGATAGATAGATAGATAGATAGATAGATAGATAGATAGATAGATAGATATGCACACATACACATCCATGTTGTCAGTACTGTTTTGTTGTTAGACAAGCTTCACTATGTACTTTGGCTGGCATAGAATTCACATGTAGACCAGGCTCGCCTCAAACATATGGTAATCTCCCATCTTTACCTCTCAAATGCTGGGATCACAGGAGTATGCCACCATGCCCAACCATGTGTTCCTTTCTGAATATTCCTAGCTGAATATTCCATCCTATAGATACACCATCTTTTGTTTTATCCATTCATCAGGTTGTGATGAACATGTAAGGGAGGCTGTACCTGTGGGAGTGGTCCACGAACACTGGCCATCCTCCACCCCTGTTGGTGAAACTTTGTCTCTCTATAGATACAGATATATGGAGTTTTCTGTGTATATTTGCATAGATAGAGATAGATAGACATAGATAGAGATGTTCACAGGGATGTGGAGAAATTGGAGCCTCCTACATTGCTTGTGGGGAGGTTGCAAATGGTACTGTCTTAAATTTCTGTTCCTCCTGTCCCCGCCTCCCTAGTGCTGGGATTACAGGCATTTACAGCCATGCCTGGTTTACGTAGTATTGAGGAGAGAACTCAGGGCTTTCTTGCATGCCAAACATAAACTCTACTAACCAAGCTACATCCCTAGCCATAAGGAAGGTTTTTGTTTTTCGTTTTTTGTTTTTGTTTTTTTAAGATGTATATGAGTGCTCTATCTACATGTATACCTGCAATACAGAAGAGGGCATCAGATGCCATTACAGGTGGTTGTAAGCAACCATGTGGTTGCTTGGAATTGAACTCAGGACCTCTGGAAGAGCAAGCAGTGCTCTTAACTGCTAAGCCATCTCTCCAACCCCATAGGGAAGTTTTTTAGATGGGGCAGTAAACTTTTCACCCCTGGCATCAGATCACTTCTCTGGAACATGCTGCCCACATGAGCTCCCAGAGGCTTGTTCAGGGCCCAGGGCAGTCTCCTCACTTAGGCATTAAGAGGTCCTGTTCATGTTAATACTGAAACCTTGTGTGCTTGTTCCTCCCCTGTCTTTGGGCTAAGTCTTCATCTATGTTGCAAGGAGAGGGCTGCACACCCACACCTTAGTTAAGATGGATGTCTTGGTGTTGGATATTCTGCAAGAGCACTTCCTTTACTTCGTCTCCATCATCCACAAGGGCTTCCTCTTGACTGACAACTGTAGGACCTAACTTGGGCATTTGGGAGACAGACATTCCAGTCAGTAGGTAGTGACTGATGATTCTCTTTTAGCAGTTTTTAGAGGGGGAATTGTTTTGTTTTTCAAGGCGACAGCCTTTGCTTTATGAATCATGTTGAAAAGCTAGTGAATGTAGATTAGCTTCAGGGTCTGCTGTGAAGGTGCCAGCTCTGTCTGCATTGACTAGATACCTGTCTGGCCTGTTAGCAGAGATTCTGAGTCATACCAAAGGTGGAGATCACTCACCAGGGCCAGGACTATAACTCCAGAGGTAATGCCAAGTCCTACAGGGGCCCCATCCAGACCTGCAACTTGTCTGGGTTTACTTGGCAAGTGATTTCTAAAGTGGACCTGCATCTGCTTTTGGGAAGTTGGTGAAGGGTTGCAGGCATTGTTGAACTCCTGTAGTTCAGTTCAGGAGAAATGAGGTCTTTGCATGGGGGCCTTTTAACAACCATCACAGAGGTATCCCAAATGCTTGGTGCTTAGAGGAGGGGCAACAGTTTGAGCACACACTAGACCTGCTGGGTTGTGTGTGTCATAGCACAGTTGGAGAAGAGCCTTTCTGGGAAGGAAGGTAACATTTGAAATTGCAGTGGTGCTCTGCCTCTGCTGTATGCCAGACTTTGTCTGCATTCCTAGAGTGTATGGCTTCACTAGCAGTGAGGCTTTGTGGACTTGTGTGAAAAGTTATATTGCCAGGTGCGTCTGGACCTCACTAGGTAGCCTTGATCTTCGTGATCCTCCTGCCTCTGTCTCCTGTCAGGATTACAGGCATGCACTACTGTAGCAGGAATCTTAACAGGTCTTATTAATAAAATCAAACCTGAAGCCAGGTATTAGGGTGAATGCTGGAAGATCGGAGAAGCAGAACAAACCACAGCCACCTCACCTCGCCAATTCCTCAGCTGATCCTGTTTCCTTAGACTGGATGCCTCTCAGCTGAACTGTGCTGCTCAAAAACCTAAAAGCTTAACCTGCCTTGTTCCTGGTTTTCAAGCCTTATATACCTTTCTGCTTTCTGCCATCACTTCCTGGGATTAAAGGCGTGAGTCACCATGCCTGGATGTTTCCAGTGTGGCTTTAAACTCACAGAGATCCGGATGGATCTCTGCCTCCCAAGTGATAGGATTAAAGGCATGTGTGCCACCATTTTCTGGCCTCTGTCTAGTGGCTGTTCTGTTCTCTGACCCCAGATATGTTTATTAGGGTGCACAATATTTTGGGGGACACAATATCACCACACACTACAGTGTCTGGTGGGGATCAAGCCTATGACCTTATGCATGGTAGGCAAGCACTGTACTGACTAAGCTACAGCCTTAGCCCCTTTTTGAGTATATACCTAGATGAGAAGTTGCAATCAAGTAATCCTCTTTAACTCCAGGAATTTTTTTTCAGACATTGTTCCCCCATTTGTGTGTGTGTAGGAGGGTGTATGTGCATGTGGGTGTGCATGCATTTGGAGGCCAAGGTTGAAATCAGAAATCATTCTCAATCACTCTGCCTTATTCATTGAAGCAATGTCTCTCAGTCAAATTCAGAGCTCACCAGTTCACCAGTATGGCTTGTCTCGATGCTCATACTCGGCTCTTCTGGGAATCCCCTGTGTATTAGTCAGAGTTCTCTAGAATAGAACTGTTCACACACACACACACACACACACACACACACACACACACACACACACGGTGATTTAGTAGAATGGCTTACCAGATGTGGTCCAGCTACTCCAACAATGACTATCTCCCAATAGAAAGTTAGAGAATCCAGTAGTTGTTTAGTCTGTGAGTCTATGTGTCTCAGTCTTGGGTATAAGCCGGAATCCTGAAGAAGTAGGCTCTAATGCCAGTGAAGTAATGAACTTGTCAGCTAGAGTGAGGGCAAGCAGGCATAGAGCAAAAGCTTCCTTCTCCCATGTTCTTTATATAGGCTCCCAGCAGACAGTCTGGGCCAGATTGAAGGTGGGTCTTCCCACTTAAAATGGTTAAAGAACACTCCCTCACAGATGTACCCAGCTACTTGGGTTTTAGTTCATTTCAGATGCAGTCAAATTGACAACCAAGAATAGCCATCACATCCTGTCTTTGCCTTCTGAAGGTTGGAATTCCAGCCTAGCTACTGCACTCATCCAGCATAACACAGGTTCTGGGATCCAAACTCCAGTTCTCAGGCTTGTGCGGTGAGTGCTTTACCACTGAGCCATCTTTTTGTTTGTTTGTTTGCTTGTTTTTCTAGATAGGATTTCTCTGTATAGTCCTGACTGTCTTAGAACTAGCTCTGTAGACCAGGCTAACCTCAGACTCACAGAGATTCTTTTACCTCTGCTTTCTGAGTGCTGACATTAAAGATGTGTGCCACCACCGCCCGGCTAACCCCTTGAGCCATCTTTACCACCTAGCCAATCCTGGTTTGTTTTTTTTTTTTTTTGCTTTTCGAGACAGGGTTTCTGTGTGTGGCTTTGGAGCCTGTCCTGGGACTTTCTCTGTAGACCAGGATGGCTTTGAACTCAGATCTGCAAGCCTCTGCCTCCCAAGTGCTGGGAGTCAATCCTGATTTTTAGGTAGAATTTCTTTGGGTTGCCCATGATAGTCTGGTCTTAAACTTCTGTGCTCAAACAGTTCTGCCACATTAGCCTCCTGAGCATCTGGGACTACTGGCATGCTCTACACCTATCCTGTGAAGACACCAAAGGACTTTGTCAGGGGCTATAGTAGTTGATATTCGTACGGCAGTGTACAAGGAAGGCTCCAGACTCTTTACATCCTACGTGGCACTTGTTCTAGTTTTTACCTTTTCTTTTAAAGATTTATTTATATTTTTATTTTTAATTATATGTATATATGTTTGTGTGTGGGGGTATGTATGCCTGAGTTTAGATGCCTGCAAAGGATACAGGGGTTTTAGATCTTCCTGGCCCCTGGCACAGTCCACGCAGTCATGAGCCCCTCATGTTGGTGCTGGGAACCAAGCTCCAGTCCTCTGCAAAAGCTGTAGGTACTCTTAACTACTGAACCATCTCTCCAGTACCTAGTGTTTTCTTTTTTTTTTTTTTCCAACTGTTTCCCCACCCCACCCCACAGGGTCTCTCTGTATCCCTGACTGTCCTGGAACTCACACTGTAGACCAGGCTGGCCTTGAACTCTCAGAGATCTGCCTGCCTCTGCCTCTGCCTCCTGAGTGCTGAGATAAAAGGTGTGAGCCACCACACCTGGCCTTTTTTTTACTATTTAAATTAAGTACCATTTATTATTGGGTATGTGGGTGTGAGTGTGCATGTCCCTTATGTGTGCCTAGAGGTCAGAGGACGATTTTGTGAAGTTGGTTCTTCCCTTCTACCTTATAGATCCTGGGGATCCAACTTGGATTGCCAGGTTTGTGTAGCAAGTGCCTTTACCCACTGGCCCATGCTGCCAGGGTCCAGATTTTTCTTTTGATCTAATTAAATGGGAAATGTTATCATATGCTATAATTGACATGATTATTTTTCAGGCAGCTTTCTGAGGCCCAGGAGGATAGCTCTTATTCTGTTCACTCACTTTACCTGGGGCCAGTGCCACCTGTAAGTAGGTTCTGAGTGACAGACTAGGCTTGTTCGAATCTTCTCTACCTGTGTCCCTAAAGATGACTTCTCTAAGCTGGGCGTTGGTGGCGCACGCCTTTAATCCCAGCACTCGGGAGGCAGAGCCAGGCGGATCTCTGTGAGTTCGAGGCCAGCCTGGGCTACCAAGTGAGTTCCAGGAAAGGCGCAAAGCTACACAGAGAAACCCTGTCTCGAAAAACCAAAAAAAAAAAAAGATGACTTCTCTATCTCTTAGTGGTATGTGTGTTCTTCCTTCTTAGCTCCCAGGAGGCAAAGAGTCCAAAGGTGGAGCTACACAGCCACTCAGATGTCCCTTTCCAGATGCTAGACAGCAATAGCGGTCTGAGTTCTGAGAAGATCAGCTACAACCCCTGGAGCCTGCGCTGCCACAAGCAGCAGCTAAGCCGGATGCGCTCTGAGTCCAAGGACCGAAAACTCTACAGTATCCTTGTCCACTGATTGGAAATTGTGTGAGAAAATGGCAGAGTCGTTTTGTTCTTAATCTTGTGTTTTGGTCTGGCAACTGAATCTAGGGCTTCATTCCTGCCCAAGCATTTGCTCTACCCTCTTACTCTCAAGACAGATATTTTTAAGTGTTTTTTTAATTAGCATATATTAGACATAATAGTTTTTTGTTGTTGTTGTTTGTTTTTGTTTTTTTGAGACAGGGTTTCTCTGTAGTTTTGGTGCCTGATCTGGATCTCGCTCTGTAGACCAGGCTGGCCTTGAACTCACCACCGCCCGGTGACATAATAGGTTTTATTGTGAGATTTTTATATGTGTACATAATGTATTTTGATCCCATGCACCCCTTATGTTCTCTAGTGTCTCTCCCACTAATCTTCCTCTTCCCGACTAGCTCCCCTTCTGCTCCCTGTTGTGTGTCCAGGAAGTTGAACGGGTTATTTGCAGGAATCTGGGTACCTTACACCACAGGGGTGGGGTGGGTGGGGGAGTCTTTTTCTCCCTCTCAACCATTGACTGAGTGTAAAGCCTCAGGAAGATGGCCCTCTGAGCCCCTCTTCCTTCCATGACATGGTGTTTGTGGATAGGCCTGGTCTCCCACAGGTGATGATAGCCGTCTCAAGGGTTAGAGAGTACAGCCGCCATGTCATGTCATGTCATGCACTGTGCCCCTTCTGTGGCTTGATTGTTCACTTCCTTCCTTTCTTTACTTCTTTCCTTCTTTCTTTCCCTTTTTTTCTTTCTTTCTTTTTTTTTTTCTCTCTCTCTCTCTCTCTCTCTTTCTCGACCCCTTCCCCCCCCCCCAGGGTTTCTCTGTGTAGCAACTAGACCAGGCTAGCCTTGAACAGAGATCCACCTGTCTCTGCCTCCCGAGTGCTGGGATTAAAAGTGTGTGCCGGGTGGGCTGTGCGTTGTTGGTGCACGCCTTTAATCCCGGCACTTGAGAGGCAGAGCCAGGCAGATCTCTGAGTTCGAGGCCATCCTAAGTCTACAGATCGAGATCCAGGACAGGCACCAAAGCTACACAGAGAAACCCTGTCTTGAAAAGAAGAAAAAAAAAAAAAGGTGTGTGCCACCACTGCCCAACCTTACAGTAATTTTTTATTCTTGGACAGTTTCATGTGTGTATAGTGTATGTGTTCACATGCCCATTCTGTTCCCTTATCCCTCTCCTTCTAGATCCTGTGCTCTTCCTACCTTCATTTAAAAAACAAAAAGAAAACCACTGAACTTAAGTAGAGTGCTGCCACATGCATGGGTATGGGGTTGTACACTAGATTATGGGTAACTTAGTGGCAGCCGTACCCCTGAAGAAAAGTGACTCCCCCTGCCCTAGCAGCCTTTAATTACCAGTAGCCCTTCAGCTAGTAGGAAGGCCACATGTGCCCCTCTCCAGTCCATGCTGGAACACTGATGGGCCGGATCTTGTGCAGGTCTTGTGTATAGGTAACCACAGCTGCTATGAGTTCATGACTGCAACAGCGTGTGCCCTTCCCTCCCAGGCTGGAATGTTGGCATGCTCAGTCTTGTCCTGATCTTATGGAGCCTTAAGTCAGGAACAGCAGCTGCTGTGAAGTCATGAGTACAGTATCCATGTTATGTTCAGAAGACAGTGTGGTACACACTCCTTGCCCTCCTGATTTTACACTCTTTCCTCCCCTTCTTCCACAACGTTCCCTAAACCTTGGAAAGGTGATACACATCTTATTCTCACTAGGATAGATTTTAAGTCCAGCATTTCCTGAAAATTCCTGTTGGGAATGTTAGAATTTGATTTCCCTTTTTTTTTTTTTTTTTGTAATAATGCTGCAAAGATGTCTTTCTTTCTTCTTAGGTCTGGGTGGCCTTGGTTTACTAATGGTGGCAGGGATGTGGCCAAATAGTCTTTGCCTCATTATGTGTATGGTGGATCTAAAGAATAGAAAATAATAATAAAACTGGGTGTGGTGGAGTATGCCTGTTGTCTCTGTTCCCTGTAGCTGGAGATAGGAGAACCAGAAGTTCAAAGTCATCCTTATGTTCTCCAGGCTGTTTAAGACTATCCTGGGATCATGAGAATGTCAAAATAAGGGATAGGAAGGTACCCAAGTCAGCAAAACATCTGTTATGAAGCCTGATGATCTGAGTTCAGATCCACAGAACTCAAAAAAGGGCCAGGCTTTATCTGTCTGTCTGTCTGTCTGTCTGTCTATCTATCTATCTATCTATCTATCTATCTATCTATCTATCTAATCTATCTTTTGGTGCTTGTAATCACAGTGTTGAGAGGGTAGAGCCAGAGATGGACAGATCCCTCAAGTTCATTGGCTAGCCAGCTTAGCTTGATCAGTGAGCTTCAAGTCCAGTGAGAAATCCTGTCTCAAAAATTAAAGGTAGCCGGGCGGTGGTGGCGCACGCCTTTAATCCCAGCACTCGGGAGGCAGAGCCAGGCGGATCCCTGTGAGTTCGAGGCCAGCCTGGGCTACCAAGTGAGTCCCAGGAAAGGCGCAAAGCTACACAGAGAAACCCTGTCTCGAAAAACCAAAAAAAAAAAAAAAAAAAATTAAAGGTAGAGAGCAATTAAGCAAAGATACCTGATGTTGACCTCTGCCCTCCACACGTGTGTACCCGCATTTATATCCACACACCTACATCCATCAAGTATATATACCACACATACAACGTAACATACACACCCCAACATTTAAAAATACTAATCAGTAGCTGTCTTGTATACATATTATGGAAAATTATATAGGTCATAGGTGTACAAGGAATTTGTTTGTTTATTTTTGAGACAGGGTCTCTACATAGCCCTGGTTGGCCTTGAACTCACAGAGATCTGCCTGCTTTTGCTTCCCAAGTGCTGGGATTAAAGGTGTGTACTACCATGCCAGGCTGAAAAAATTTTTGAAATTTAATTTCATGTGTATGAATGTTTTGCCTGTAGGTATGTATGTGGACCATGTGTCTGCCAGGTGCCTGTGGAGCCTAGAAGAGGGTTTCAGATCCCCGGAACTGGAGTTAGAGATGGTTTTGAGCTACCATGTAGGTGCTGGGAATTGAACCCAAGTCCTCTGCAATAGCAACAAGTGCTCTAAACTGTTCAGTCACTTCTTCAGCACCCAGGAATGAAATTCTGATGTATTGTGTGATACAAATGAATCTTAAAAGCATTTTACTAAGCCTGACATAAAAGGATTAATGCTGGAAGATTCTAGTAAATGAGCTGCCTCCAATAGACAAATTCCTAGACACAGAAAGTGGAGGTTTCCTGGAGAGTAGAAAGGGAGGGGTGAGTGTTCAGTACGTAAAGATTCAGCATGGGAGGTGGACAGTGGTGATGGCCTGCCTGCCTCTTGCCTCCACAGAGTGCTGGCATTCAAGAAAGGGGTGCACCACTATTCCCAGCCCCAATCTTTATTATTATTATTATTTTTTTATTTTTTATTTTATTTTATTTTTTTTTTTTTGAGACAGGATCTGACTGTGTAGTCCTGGGCCAGCCAGGAACTCACTGTGTAGACCAGGCTGGCCTCAAACTCACAGAGATCCATCTGCCTGTGTCTTGTAAGTGTGGATGTTGGGATTAAAGGCATGTGCCTCT
This sequence comes from Peromyscus attwateri, assembly GCA_902168425.1. Classification (NCBI taxonomy): domain Eukaryota; kingdom Metazoa; phylum Chordata; class Mammalia; order Rodentia; family Cricetidae; genus Peromyscus; species Peromyscus attwateri. The sequence continues at coordinate 29,456 of CABHPP010144959.1, forward strand.
AAGATTGTATGTGACGTATATTCTACCAAAATTTGTTGAAGCCAGTAGTTTGAAACTGCCACTTAGGAATTTGTGAGGCACATACAGTTTACAGTGGACCAGAATGCCACTTTTTAAAAATGTATTTCTTTTACATCCTGACAGCAGTTTCCCGGCTCTTCTCCTTCCATTCCCCTCTCCCCTCCACTCCCCCACTCCTCCTCTGTTTCTGTGCAGAAAGGGGCTGGTCTCCCATGGGCATCAACAAAGCATAGCTCACCTAGTTGCAGTGAGACTGAGCACCTCCCCTTGTATTAAGGCTGGGCAAAGCAACCCAGTATGAGGAACAGGTTCCCCAAAGCCAGCCAGAATGCTACTTTTCTAGAACATTTCCATTGTGCCTTCCTGGGTGGAGCTGACAGTGAGTCCGGTTGTCATCCTTGACTCTGGCCCAGAGTTCCTCCTGCTTGAGAACGTGGTGCACCACTTCAAGTACCCCTGTGTGCTGGACCTGAAGATGGGTACCCGGCAGCACGGGGATGACGCGTCAGCTGAGAAGGCGGCACGGCAGATGCGGAAGTGTGAGCAGAGCACATCTGCCTCGCTGGGGGTCAGGGTCTGCGGCATGCAGGTGAGTCACCACTGGCGGGAGCCCAGGGGCTGCAGAGTGCATGGTTTAGGTTGTGCCCATACCTGCCTGACACCCGTGTCCTCCTGGCCTGCACTGTTCCAGAATCTCCTCTGAAAGGGTGAGTCACCCACAGGGTGTGTCTTTACAAGTGGGTTCACTGAGCCCTGCTCTCCTCACTTGACTGTGATTGAGCTCCATGTGCAGGGTCATTGAGAGAGCTGTTGCCTGATCACTGGGCAAGGAAGACTTGTCTGTCAGCAGTGCATTCCTAGTCAGAGTCAGCCGGGCCCTGGGACAGCTTGGAGGCAGGCTTCTAAAGGGATGGCTATAGGCCTGGCGTTGGCTTTCACAGCTCCATGACGGGGAAAACCTGGGGTGCATGTGGCCTCCCTGCTCCAGTAGGAGGAGCTGAAGAGCTCAGGTTGGTCAGAGTGCCTTGCAGACTGTTTTGTTTGTTCGTTTGGTCGGGTTTTTTGTTTTCTTGTTTTTGTTTTTGTATTTTTTGCTTGGGGGCACTTTGTGGCCATCAAACCTTCTGGTACTCAGCCTGGTCTTGTCTCCTGGGTTTCAGGTCTACCAGCTGGATACAGGTCATTACCTCTGCAGAAACAAGTACTACGGTCGTGGACTCTCCATTGAAGGCTTCCGCAATGCCTTGTATCAGTACCTGCACAATGGCCTGGACCTGCGCCGTGACCTCTTTGAACCTATCCTGAGCAAACTCCGGGGCCTCAAGGCCGTGCTGGAGCGCCAGGCCTCCTACCGCTTCTACTCCAGCTCTCTGCTCGTCATCTACGACGGCAAGGAGTGCCGCTCTGAGCTCCGGCTCAAGCACGTGGACCTGGGGCTCCCGGAGGTGCCACCACCCTGTGGCCCCAGCACCAGCCCTAGCAGCACCAACCTTGAGGCTGGTCCCTCTTCTCCGCCCAAGGTGGATGTCCGCATGATTGACTTTGCACACAGCACATTCAAGGGCTTCCGGGATGACCCCACTGTTCACGATGGGCCGGACAGAGGCTATGTGTTTGGTTTGGAGAATCTTATCAGCATCATGGAACAGATGCGGGACGAGAACCAGTAGGCCCAGTTCTGGGCCCTAAGACCCGTTCCTTTCCACCCACAGGCAGGGACCATTTGCTCTGAACTTGCTGTGAGGACACACTGACTTGCTTTTAAAGGGTTATATTTCTCTTTGGTGTAAACTAAAAGAAATGTTTTTAGCTGTAGCCTGGAATCCATATATATATATATATATATACATACATATATATATAAGTAAAGGAGGGCAGAACATACGTCCTCTCAGCCAGGCTCCTTAGCTTTGTGGCTCTGCTGTGTCCAGGCTGACTCAGGAAGGAAGAGGTGACCCCAGTGGGCTCGGCAGCAGAGACAGAATGCCTTTGAACTTTGGTTCCCTTGCCTAAGGTTTTTGGGATCTGTGGTTATAGGGCTCTGCTGATTGTGAGGTGAAGCCCTTGGCTGGCACAGGGTCTCTCCATGCTCCTCATCCCTCACTTCCCACAATTGGGGAAGGTTAAGTGCCCGTGTCTTGGGGGCCTTTCTAGTTTTGTGCCAGTGCTTGAGCAGTTGCCCTCAGGGCAGTACAGGGCTGACTGCGCAGATGGACTCATTCTTGGGTCTGATTTTGGCATGGGGCTAGATTTGTGAAGCTGAGCTAAGGCCAACTCACAGCAAAGGGCAGGCCCTGGGCTCCCTAGGCACCCACTGGCATGTAAACTTGCTCTTCTGTCCACAACCCCAGCCAGCCTCTCGCCGAGATTGCTTGCCTAAGGAGGCCACGTATCCTCCTATCCCAGTGAGGTGGGCACAGCTCTGTTTGCTGAGGAGAGTGAGTGTCCAGTAGGCCTAGGGGCCTGTAATGGCCCTCGCCTAGACAGTATTTGCAGTTCTTGGCTTTGGGTGGCGCCCCTCCCTCTAGTGTGGGCAGCTGCGCTGCCTCTGGATGGGCTGTTCCTCCCAGGGCCCAGGGTCTGTGCTCTGCTCAGGGTCTTGTCTTCTCCGGGCCAAGCTCAAGGCAGCAGCCTGTTCTGTGGTATTCCAGGCTCTACTTGGAGGGAGAACTTTAAACTTGTCTGCTTTTATGGACATATGACCCTGGGTACAGGTGCCCAGAGTCTGCTGAGAACTTTGTCTGGTTAATCCTGGGTCTGTCAGTTCATTTGTCTGCCTGCCAGCCTGTTTTGTGGTGAGCTTTCTGGGGTATAGCCTTGTTGATTAGTATATATTGATCTTGTTCATGCTCTCCTCAGCAGAGTATTCTTTCCCTTTTCTGAGGTGAGCCTTTGCTCCTGTGCCCTTCCTTAGCAGGTTCTGCTGTCTTACAAAGCTGTTAGCAGAATGACCCATAGTGGTGTTCACCTGCTGGCCTGGTGGCCTTCTTGTGGGACTGGGGTGTGGCCATCAGCACCAACAGTGAGGCAGTGAAGGCTCAGGGGTGATCTGACCCATTGCTTTCTTTTTGCTACCAGCCCTTTGATGGTAGAGACCTGCTGCCTGTAATGTAGGTGTCCTGCAGGTTACACTACACTTAGCCATTGCCAAGGTGAGCAGCAGTCTCCAAGTCTATGGCCAGTGGTCAGCACTTCTGACAGGTCTGTTTTGGCATTTGAAGATAACCCTGCCAACCTTTGAGAGATACTGGTAACTGATGGCATGATATCCTGGTTCGTAGAGATAGACTCTGAAAAGGGCTCCTTGGTGGACCCCAGTCTTGGTCTTCTGACCCTGGTGCCAGTGGTGGGCAGGTTCCCATTCCTTAGGGCTGGGGGGCCCAGCTTTGCCCATTTCTGGTTAGTAACAACTGTCTTCTGTCCAGTAGTATTCTTTTGCTTCAGCCATGGGGGCAGTAAGTGTTCATTAGTGTAGACACATCTTCTCTGCCAGGATAGAGGTTAAGAGAGGTTTGGGGCCATGGGTGACCTCCTAGGAATGTGCTGTACTTCCGTAGTTCCCAGATTTGGGGAGGCACTGCCCCATTCCGCTGCTTCTCATGTAGCAAGGGAGAAGGTACCCACTTACACTGCGAGTTCTGCCAATACAGCGTGGAAAGGCTGGGATTTGCTGCTTCTCCTTAAGGGCAGGGCCCCACTTTTCAACACCTTTGATATCTGGAGGGCCAGCTCGTTTATCTGATGGGTGGTGGCAAGTGTGTAATAACACTTTCTGCCATTGTTCTTCTACTTGCCCGAGGCTGGAGCCCTGTCCCTGACAGGCCCTGCCTTCCCAGCCCCAATTTGGGACCAAAGTGCAACTCGGGATCATGGGTTGGGGAGCTCAGATTGCCCCTCTCCATAGTATTTCCCTGGGCTAAGCCCACACCAGCCCCTGGAGATGGGTGGGAGTGAAACGGGATGGGTGGTGCTTAAAGAGGAAAGGGACCAGTATAGTAACTAACTTGCCTGGGCCCCCCCCCCCCCAGCTTTGGGCCTGTGCAATGGGCCTGAGGATTCTCTCCTAGAGGCCAGGGCCCTGGGCTAGTTCAGTATCCGCTGCTCATTCGCTCACATCTGGCCACGTGCACGTTCCCTAGATGCAAATTGCTTTGAACTTTACAGCTGTGTAAGTTGGTTGTGCGTGTGCCCATTTTAAAAAACTGCATTTTAATGAGGAAAAATGAGAACCCGGGGAAAGTTCCTTTGCTCTTGTGGAGGAAATGTAAGACTTCGAATTCTGGAAATTGTTCTCTGCTCCTCTTTCCTGGAAGCTACACACCT
>CABHPP010144960.1:0-44990 GCA_902168425.1 Peromyscus attwateri
ACATTCACAAAACATACTGAAGGTATGTGTTAAGTATAAAAATAGAGTAGAAAAAGAGAAGAAAAGGAGACATTCCAGTGGTGCTATGATGTTGTTTCTTAATGAGTGGCCAGGAAGGACCTCTCGGATGCAGTGACATTTAAACTATGACCTGAAGGTAGTTAGTCAACCATGCACAGAAAAACAATCTGCCCTTTGGGATATGCACAGCTTTAGAAGCAGAATTGTGAATAGCTTCTGTGAGGCACTAGGGAAATCCCAGGTGGGTAAATCCTAACAGTGGGCAAGCAATAAGAAACAAGGTGGGAGACTAGAAGCTAGTTAACCTTGAGTACATTGTATAGACAGGGTAAGGTCCCGATGGAGAAGAGGACTCGTAAGTAAAGGATAAAGAACCAAACTGGTACTCATTATATGGGCTTCCAGAGAGAAGGGGAAGAGACAGGCAAATGCGCCTCTGTCCTATGACCTGTACATCTTTGTTGTCCAGCTTCTACTGGTTGCTTACCTGCTTCCTCATGTGGGGAATCTACGTCTGAGATTGATTCTCCATTAAAAAAATCATTGATGCAGATGAAACTTTATACAATGATCTCCCGGTATGTGCAGAAATGCACACTTCTACAAGAAAGAGATACAAGATCCAGAAGGGGTCCATCAGACAGCTTTTTCTGTAGCTCTGGCCATCCACCAGGTTAACACTCCTGTCAAAGGAGCGAGCCTCTTCATTATGCGTTGATTTCATATTATTTAAGGTCTCACGAAGGTTAATTTTTAGGTCAAGTTGAGACAGCTTTACTTAGGTTCTTTGGGTAAAACTCAGTAACTGTGTTGCACTAAAGAAAATCAACAGTTATTTAAATTAACATGCCTTGCTTTCAGGCAGCTCCACTTGGGGAGGAAGATGCAGAAGGCAGGGATTGGGTTTTCAGTGTGTTAAAACAGTCTACATTAGTATTGCTTCTCTTTTATGAACCTATTTGCTGTGAAGAAAGCCATTGAGGACAAGAAGCTTTTGGGAGAGGTATGGTAGGAATGACTTTCTAAAAAAATTAAAAGTAACCTATTGTAATAAAAATAGAAAATGTATACAATGCCATTATTTTAAACAGACCAGTCAGACTTATTCTGAAGGTACTTGTTTATTTTCAAGGTTATTTGGTTATTTCTGACTTAGGGTACTTTTGTGAGTAACACTGGGCTCCAGTATGCATTGTTGACTTGAAGACACAATTAAATTATCATTTTTTTGCTTTCTGTGGTCCTCAGGAAATACAGCTGTAGTCCCACCACTTTGGCAGAGTGTAGTCTTCCTAGTGCTGGAATTCATAAGCAATGTAGAAGACTATTTAGATCCTGTAGTATAATAGATTGATTTGTCTTAGTATGTATGCTTATTGCTGAGATAAAGAAATGGCTCCTGGGGTTACGGCATTTGTCAGCAAATCAGTTAAGTACATTACTGTTACAGAAGACAGTTGCTTCTCTGTGTGACCCACTAATCAGTTTTCCTGGCCCAAAACTTGAAAATAACATGAGCAACAAAGGCTCTTAGCTGTAGGTTCAGGAGGAGCACTGTGTAGTATTTCTTCTAATCTATTTTTCTTAGTGGGGAGTGGAGTGGGGTGGCAGAAGGGGCAAAGACTGGATCAAGTGTGGCTCCTTGGAGCTGATGAGCTAGCAGATAAATTCTGTGATGATATGGCCGTGGCCAAATCCAAGTCCAAGTCAGGGTTACTTGTGGAGGTTAGGATGCTCTGCAGCCGCTAAAGCAGTGTGGATGCCTGGTTCTGGAAGTGGTATGACATTCTGACAACATTTTTGTCCATCATCACTTCTACTGTGGAATCCTCTTCAGTGTAAATTTATAGGTATGTGTTTCTGGTCGACAAACTCCTCCACTATGGTTTGTGGGATTGTCTATGTTTTCACAGTAGTTAAACAAGTCAGGACTTGAATGAGCTCTTTCTAATGTCAGTGAACTTTTGCATTAAACTGCTTTCATGTGTCCTGGAATTATGAGATACCATATGTAACTCATTGTATTGGCAGGTATTTAAAATTATCCTGGAGTTTAGAGTAGACGTTTCCCCTGTTTATATATTGAACGTAGATGTCTATGTTTGGGTAATTTGTCTACAATTTAAAATGGTGGAAATATACATATTTGTGGATTGTTTCTGCTTACAAACCTTCACACCTTCTGTGAAAACTCCTTCCTTGGAGAGATGTAAACCATGTCTCTCCCCTTCCTTATAATAGCCACCAAGCAATCCAAAGTATGATTAGGGTTTCCCATGGGGAACTGACAAGTTTATCGGGCTTACATAAAGAGCATGAATGAAGGATTGCTCATAGGAGCGTGGGTGACCCGACCCCAAAGTTGTTACACCAGAAAGTCGTGACCCCTGCTGGGTGATGGCTTCCCCACAACTGTATAGAAGGAGTTTCCTTCAGTTAGTCATGTGCACTGGTCCCTCCTCAGGCTTCCACAGCTCCCAGAGCACAAGTGAAATTAGGCAGATTTGCATACAAGTGTTTGGGAAATGCAGGAGAGTAGAGCCAGTCTCAGGTGAGGGTCCGGGAACCTTCCCTATACTCTCCTTCTCTGAGGGAAGGTTAATAATAAACTGTTCTATCCATCATGGTGTCTTGTGGGCAGGCACAGCTGAACAGATGAAAATGGCAGCAGTGTTTCTCAGAGGACGGTGTTCTACAAAAGCACTTTGTCAAACTGGTGCTGAAGAAGGAGGCCATTGTTTATCACTTTGTTTCTTATGGTGTATACGGGAGGTAGCCATTAGGAAAAGCTCTTTGGCTTCTGGCTGCACCCTATCATCCCTTTCTTTAGGCTGGAGGTTTCCATACATGCTATCTAAGCATTTTGTTCCAGAAGAAGACGTGGCAGTTCTGTGCACAGTTGTTTAAGCCTTGAGATGTCTTTGACACATTTCTTTGCAATAATCTTTGAATGTGTCTTGAGGTATTACATCTGCCTGAAAACAGAACCGCAAAATGCTATGGGAGTAAGAGAGTTGAGTACTTCACCAGTAAGGTTATAATGAGTCCCCGATTTCAAGGACAGAACATGCTAGAGCACTGTTAAAATTCTACAGAGATTAATCAGGGCTAGAGGGCCCGGAGTATGGCACCAGTCAGTTTCTGAGTGGATCTGTTTATTAATGTAACATCTCCTGAGACTTGTATGTCATCTAACCAAAAAGGCTTCTGTGGTCATCTTCCTGCACATCTGACTGTGAGCCAAGGCACTTAAAGCTCTTGCTGGGTGTCCTGTCTGTGAATCAAAGAATAGTATCCTTCCTGGTGATGTGTTGAGATTACGGGTCCTCTGTGAACTTGAGCCGGCACCTTTCTTTCAGCAAGAATCATAATGTTCCAACATGCCTATTGTCAATGGGGACTTTATAGCTGGAGACATGGCCCAGTAGTTAAGAGCACTTGTTGCTTTTTTAGGGACCCAAGTTCAGTGTGCAACACCCATGATGTTCACAAGCATCCATAACTCTAGTTCCAGGGGATTTGATGCTTATGAGCACTGAACAAACATTGTGAGCATACGTATAAAGACAGCATAAACACACACACACACACACACACACACACACACACACACACACACAAATATATTAACTTAAAAACATACACACACACACACATATAAGTTAACTTAAAAATGATTTTATTTGGGGAAAACAAACAATGAAAAACACATGACAACAATTTCACATACTGCCAAACACCAGGCTTCAGCCTCCTGATCATATTGGATATGTTTTATAATTTTTTCCTAAAAAAATTAGAAAACTTAAGATAGCAGACTCAGGCTCATGGACCCACATATCGGACATGGCTGTAACTAAATTATCATTCAGCTTGCCCAAGAGGGTCTCAGGAGACAGGAGGAGTTGTGGAGAAAACCAGAGTTATTATTGGCACTTGCATTGGACTTTATCTTAGGAACATTAGCTTATTTTGCTATCTACGAAGACCTTAACCTGTGTTTCCATATCGTTCCTTTGTGAAGGGAAAATGCCAATACAGAATGAACTGTTCGATAAGCTCCTTCACAATTTTAGGGTATTTTTAAAGTTACTGTCTCAGAACTAATAAGCAGTGAAGCTGTTTTCATGATTTTATTTTTATGAGCCCTGGTTTTATCTCCCACTGTTTATCTGATGTGAAAATGGTTTTAATATTTGGAGAAAACTTAGTTGAGTCATGCCAAAATCTTAATAACCTTAGGCTTTTCTCATATTTCAGACTCTTGGGGAATCTCTGTATGCTAACATAGATTTTAATATTATAGAAATGCACCAGTGACCTTTCCATATAGCCTTCACAAAATTACTCTGTGATATAAACTGCCAGAGAGATGGGAACTTTCTTGAACTGAGAGTACACATGATTGATCTGCATTTTGTGGTTTATCTTGTATCTAATCTTTTTTTCAGATCCCTTGTATTTCCCCCGTTTAGGCCAAACAACAGAAATTTTCATATTCTTAAGCTGGGGGAAAAGGCAGGTTCTTTTTTTTTTAAGTTATGTTTTCATTTTGTGCCAGCTCATTTGACTGTGGTCGATGAGACTGCTGTCTTGAGTCTAACAGGCTTTGTGCTTCAGAAATGAGTTAAGATAGGAAACTTCAACAGTTTGTTTTAGCTTTTTAATTTTAATATACCCACTTTGGGCATGGGGGCCTGAAGCAGCTGCATGTAATGGTTTGTGACAAGTATTAATTCAGGATATTGTATTCAGTTTATAAAACAAAATGATTACTATTTGGCACACAAACTGTGACTTCCCAAAATGAATGTTGGCTAGAATCCTGAAATCAGAGTTCTTTGTCTTCTGGAGACTGGCACAAAGATGGCTAAAAATGACTAAAATCTGAAGCATGTGGCTTTGACTTCAGATTTGTTGTCAGTTCTAGTTTAGAGTAGGAAAAGGCTCAAGAGGTGTAGTCAGTGTGAACCATGGTTTCTCAACTGCTTTCTGTGCTCTTCTTAATGGCTTGACTGTTTCAAGACCCTTTCAAACCGTAAACCAAATGGATGATGTCTCCTTAAGAAGTAAAAAGTTGTCTCTTGTAGTAGCTCCAAGACTATCTGCAGATGGAAAATCGGGCAGGCATTTCCCAACAGCCAGCCATTCTGTAGCTAACTACTCACTCCTGAGCTGTCACTAATACTCTTTCCAGAATAAACAGCAAAACACAGTTCATTGCTTATCTGTGTGAGGGAATGGTTAGACATTGATTCACAGGAGTTTGTAAGGAGCCAGTGGTGTCATAGTGGCTTGTACTAAACCAGCATTAGTTTCTGAACGACAACAGAGGGTGAATTAGTCACATCAGTCACCCAGCAAACAGTCTTTTGGTCACTTCTATGAAGGGACCATCCGCATCTTAAGTGGATAGAAGTATCTCCTGTGTGAAACAGCTCACTTCATTGTAAAAATAATTCCTAGTTTCCCGATGATTTATAGTTTGCATTCCTGGCTGGGCATATGGCCTATATGATAGAGAGCTTGCCTATCATGTTTAAGACTCTAGATTCCAATCCTGGTACTTCAAAAGCAACAAACAAAATAAGTAGATGAATGAATGAACAGATAGATAAATAGATAGATAGATAGATAGATAGATAGATAGATAGATTGATGGATAGATAGATCATAGATGATAGATAGATGATAGAAAGAAAGGAAGAAAGGAGGGAGGGTGGGAGGAAGGGAAGAAAGGAAGAAAGAAAGAGAGAGAGAGAAAGAAAGAAAGAAAGAAAGAAAGAAAGAAAGAAAGAAAGAAAGAAAGAATGAATTATGTGCTCCTGAGATCATTGGTCTTTATTTGTGATTTTTACTATTGACTGAAAACAGACTTTATTTTTTTCCTCTCCCAAATACGTGAAGTCTCTCTTGACTTGGCCTGAGAGGTCAGGCCAGGGGCTTGAAGATGGGACAATGGCCAGCTTGCCTGACGTTTTTTGGCTTTGGTTCTCACTCCATTACAGGGAGAGCTCATTGGAAGTCTGTAGCCCTTAGAGTCTTACCTTGCATGACAAAAAGAAAAAAGAAAAAAAAAGGTTCATTTTCATACTGTTCATCAGGTAACTGTTGATAGGAAGATGGTAGCATAGGGGTCACGAAATACTTCAATGGTGGCATCCGGTGGTTGGCCAGTATTGTCATATCTTTTGATCAAGCACTCCTGAAAACTGATTAAGGTTTAAGCAGCTGCCTCCTCACCACTAGCTCATTAAAGTTGAAGTTCACCCAGAGTTTAGGTGTTTGTCACATGAAAAGGCCAATTTCCTTTGTCTCATGGTTGCTTTGTATGATAACCTCTGGCTTTGCTCTTTGTTGTTGTAACAAGCACCTGCAATAATCAAGTTACAAAGAGAAACCATTTGGGCTCCTATTTGATGCAGGCTAGTTCATGACCAATCAACCACATTGCCTCGGGTCTTTGTTAGGCAGTATGTGATTATGTGGTAGACTCCAGCCACTCAACGACTGGCCTGGAATGAAAGAGGTGAAGAAGATGAGGAGAGGATACCACTGTCCTCTTTCAAGAGGATGTCCCAGTAACCTGAAGACCTCACACCAGTAGGTCTCCTCTTTAAAAATGTTTTTTATTTGGTTTTTGTGCGACAGGGTTTCTCTGTGTAGCTCTGGCTGTCCTGGAACTCACTATGTAGATCAGGTCAGCCTCAGACTCATGGAGATCTGCCTGCCCCTGCCTCCTTGGTGCTGAGATTAAAGGCCTGCACCACCACTCTTAAAAATTCTATCACTTCCCAGAAGCTAATCAGCTGAGGACCAAGCCTTTGGCATATGGGTCTTAGGAACAGCATTCCCAAAGATGTTGTCATTGCTTACTGTTACTAGATTTTAAATATTGGATACATTCTTCCAAATAGCCCTTTCTTAGAAGTGGACTCAGCTCAGGGCATGTTTGGACACCTGACATTCCAGAAGAAGGCTGGTGGAGATGGCTTAAGATGTGGCTGAATACACTGAATACAGGGGGTTGAAGTTCTAAAAAGGAGACAAGAATGGTGATGGCACTTTATTGCCATGGGAGGAAGAAAAGATAAAGGGCAGGAGATGGGGCAGCACTTCCTGTAGAAAGAGGATATGTGGAAAAGAAGCAGAAGGTGAGAGTTAGATTCAAGGAGCTCAAAGACAATTATAGCCAGGATAATGATCGAGATTGAAGGCCCCAGGCCTAGGTGCCCAAAAGCATTTGAGTAGAACATTTGATGTGGATCCCATATTTTAAGATAGTTAAATTAAATCAGTAGTTAGGAAATGACAATATCAAAAGCAACCCTCTTTCTTTTTGAAACAAATTTGGCCATAGGAGGATGCAACCTTGGTGGTTAAAATAAATCTTCATTATAAGCCTTCTTTTGCAAACTTTTAGTATCACAAACATTAATGACAGTAGATTTATTATCTGTAAACCCTGATTTCTCCAAGTTATGGTCAAATTGGATGTCATTCCCTTTGGTTTTGAAAAGAAAAGAATAAAATTAAAACACATGTAATGGCTGAATCCTGTTGTAATTTTACCAGTATTAAATGTAGGCAATTATTAAATTTTTTACAATGTCCATTACAGATAGCCCTCAATTAGCATCGTAGGTCAGTTAATGCCATGCAGCAAACACGTAGAGCCTACTTTTTCTCCCTCAAATTAAAATTTCTCTATTATATTTAGAATACTCTAAAAACAAAAAAATTAGAAAAGTGATTCTTACAAATGAACAGTTATTTTATGAGTACATTTAAAATAAACTGCCTTTTCCCCACGGATAATGTAAAATTTTTTCTACTGCCTGTTTTTGATGGGGAAGTTGCAAGAATCTGTCCTCAGTAATGCCTAGGTAGGAAACTGGAGGGGACGGTCATCCAGACTTCCCTTCAGTGAAGCGGTCTTTTGTTTTAGTTTAGCTACCTGATACAAAGCAGCTTAAAGTCACCCACAGGAAAAGGTCACATTCGGTCATGCTGTTTAAAGGCCATTCCTTCAGAGTGTTTTGCTGTATTATAGGAATGCCGCCATTGAGAATGGAGGCTGCCCAGTGAAGGAAAAGCCACCACAGGGTTAAATTCTAGTTCGAAGGGACATGGAATTTTCTGAACTCTGTTTTTCACAACTTGCTGTTGGCGACATGGTTTCTGACTTGAATAGGGCCTAGGAAAAGGCTTAGTAAAACAAAGCTTTCCGCCCACCTGTGTTGGGTGTGCTCATTAGGGACCTCAAGCTCAGAGGGATGGTGGTCCGTGGTGGTCCTGGCATCAGCCCTCCCGAGCTCAGTGCTGTTCCAGCTCATTCTCTCCTTGTAACTGCAGGAAGCTGGCATGTCTTACATGCTGCAGCTCCCTCCTGCTGGCCTGTAGCCTTGTGGCATTTTAGAATCTGTTGGTTCAAACTCTTCCCCTCAAGAAACAGAATAATTGATCGCAGACGACACAAGGACCAAAGTGGTTTCCAGGAACACTGCTTATTAGTCCAGACACTTGAGGAAACCCAGCCCTTGTCTTACAGGGGGCAGCGAACTCAGTTAAAGAAACCCGGGGTTTGCTTTCTTTTCCCAGCCTGGCTTGAATTAAATGTCAGAGACATTTACTAAAATAGTATAGGATACAAATCCCTGGGAATGACTTCACATGTGACTGACCTCTGGTATCTTCCTGCTGCCTCTGGGCCTTGTTAGAAGGAAGGATTGTTTTTAGGTCCTATACCAGCTGGAGAAGCAAACACACTTTAAAACACTCCAATAAAAGCACACATCTTATGAAAGGGACAATTATTTGAAGGTTGTTGACCTTCACAAGGATTGGGATATGTTTGGCATCTTGTAAGTGTGCTTTGATACTGGAGGGCTGTTCTGGGAATGTCACCTTGTCATCACTCTGCCCTTTGCTCTTCAATACACAATGGTAACACATTGTCTGACATCTTAGTCGGACCCATCTTAATGTGGCTTTCATTTTGGGAAATAAATATATTCCAGGAAGGATATGTGTGGTCTTCAATAACATGGGCATGTATAGACTTGAATCTATTCACGTTAATGTTATAGCTGAAACAATGCTTAATCCAACTAAGCTCGAAGAGTCTCGGAACTGATATATCAATATATCGTGCCTGTTGTACAAACAAGGACATAAGAAAAACACTAAAGAGGTTAAATAAATGCTCCCTCAGCATTCAACAACTGGTTGGGATGGATCTGAGCTAGACTCACAGTCCATTTGTGATTGTCAGTCTGTTTCCAATTTGGAAGGCTTAATATTCATTGTGGAAACAGCTTAATCTGTAATTATAGTTAGCCCCACTTTTAAAGCTGTGGACAAATTGCTTATAGAACTGTAAAATCGGGCTGTTTCTTGTTCCCTTCTCTAATGTCACACTGGGATGTTTGTCTCATTGCATAAACATAGGAAGCACGTGTCTGAAGTGAAGGAAGAAGACCCAGTTTCAGTCTTCCCGTCGGTCCGTCAGACAAAGCCAGCGCAGCAGCATTTGCTGTGTGCACCTGGAGCTTTCCTGCCGTTTGTGGTTCTGAGGTTGGAACCCACCCGGGACCATGTGCACACTAGGCAAGCACTCTACCTCAGAGCCACAGCCACACTCCTCATTTGTGTGCCTATTCCTGAGTCAGGGAAAAAGAGTTCCACTTAGTTCATATGTCATCTGTTTGGCTTGACTTAGAAACCAAATTACTACAAAGCTCATTAACGAGAGAAAAGCATGAAAGTTTTAATTTATATGTAAATGGGGATCTTCACAATGGAGTGAAGGGTGAAGAAATGACAAAATCAAGATACTTTCATATTTTCTGGGCAAAAACATCTAATAAGATTGTGAAGCAATCATAATAGGTCTCTAGAGAAGGTCCTTTCTAAGAAATAAGGAAGAAGGTAGGAAGGCCAGATCAGAGCCACCTCACTGTGTTCATGAAGGGTATTGTAGACCCTCTGTCTTAGTCACTGTTTTATTACTGTGGAGAGAGGCCATGACCAAGGCAACTCCTATGAAAGAAAGCATTTAATTGGGGGCTTGCTTACAGTTTTGGAAGTTTAGTCCATTATCATCGTGGTGGGGACCATGACAGCAAGCAGGCAGGTGCTGGAACAGTAGCTGAGGGATGCATCCTGATCTGTAGGCAGAGAGGGAGAGAGTCTTAGCCTTTGCATGGGCTTTTAAAACCTCAAAGCCAACCCCAGTGACACACTTCTTCTAATAGGGCCATATCTCCTAATCCTTCTAATCCTATCAAATAGTACCACTCTCTGGTGACTAAGCATTTACATATATGCACCTTTGGGGGCCAATCTTATTCAAACCACTGCATCCCCATTCTATATCCAGTGAAGTCCTTATGAAGGAAAATACAGGACAGGTGACTATGTGGTCCCATTGCCTTAAAGTGATTTCAGTCTGGAATACACAAGATGCCATTGCCCCTGTTTCCAGATGGAACATTCTTAACTCACCACATAATATGAACCACTTAGCACACTAGTGACTGCCCCAACTTTGCTGACACAGTGGTTAAAAACCAATGCCAAAACTAGAGGAAGGAATCCAAAAGATCATCCTTTAAAGCAATATGTAACCTTTAAATTAACTGAGTTAAAGGATTCTGTATTTTTTCTTCCAGGTTGTTTGTAGGTTTATGCATTTAAAAGCTAAAACAAAGCTAGAAGAAAAGCTTTTTGGTTCTGTTTAAGAATTTGCCTAGATTTATAAAGTAGAATGGGGCTGGAGAGGTGGCAGAGCAGCTAAGAGCCTGGACTGCTCTTGCAGAGGACCTACCTTCAGTTCCCAGCACTCCTGGTTTGCCTATTATTGTAATCAAACATCATGACCAAAGGCAAGCTGGGGAGAAAAGGGTTTATTTCAGCTCAAATTGTAGTCTATCATGGAGGGCAGTTAGAGCGGGGACTGAAGCAGAGGCCATGCAGAAATGGAGTTTACTGGCTTTCTCTCCGGGGCTTGCTCAGCATGCTTTTTTATGCAACCCAGCACCACTTGCCTAAGATTGATATCACCCACAGTATCCTAGGTCCTCCCCCTTCAATCATCAATCAAGAAAATGCTCCATATCCTGTAGGCCAACCTGATGGACAAATTTTCTCAATTGAAGCTCCCTTTTCCCAGATGACCTTGGCCTGGGTCAAGATGACTAAAAAAGCAAAACAACAACAACAACAACAACAACAAAACAAAACCTAACCAACACACCAGTGCCCAACTTGGATATATCACAGGTGCTTGTAAGTCCAGTTCCAAGAGATAGGACCAACCTCCACAGGCACCTACACTCATGTGCATACACACACTTGTGCACATACAAGCACACTCCCAAAATAAGTAAATCAGGTTATTTTAATTAAAAAATTTAAGAGTAGAAATAACTTCCCTAAGACTTACATTCCATGTACTTTCTTCTCACTGTCTTTATTATTAGCTCGATCGCTGAGCTTAGTTTAAGCATTTGATAGGTTCATATGATGCCATTTTGAACATAAAATGGGGTTGAGGTTTATTTATACTATATTTCTTTAACTATTTATTTTCCAGCCACAGAGTAATAACTTTGGGGGTATAGACATGGGACAACTGATGCTTTCAGACACATTTAGTGCCTTTATGTTGTATTTCCTCCATATATGGTCTGGACTTGGTTCCATTATGCATAGTCCTAAACTTTATTCTCGTCTTCTGACTTCTTTGTAATAATAGCAGTGGCCTATTTATAAAACAGCACAGCCAGTGTGTAACTACAAGGAATCTTGATTAAATTTAATAGTCCATTGTGTGTGTGTTTATTTTAATAAGAAAATAGTTTTTAAAAGAAAGGATTCTTTGAATCCTTGTATTTGGGCCTGCTCCATCCACAGCCTCTTCCCTGTTTTATGCAATCCAGCCTTATAGTCTTCAGACTTTACACATATTCATGCCTCAGGCAAACTTCAGAAAGATTATTTAAGGAAAGATAAAGTTAAAACCTTTCCTTTGAAATACTTTGATAATTAAAGCAAAAGTTGAGCCTGTAGTTTTTGTTTTTTTTTTCTTTTGAGAAGTTTGATTCCTGTTGGTGACATTTTTTATCTAACTGTGGGAGAGCTAGTTCACAGGCAAATGAAGGGCAAAGTTGGGAGGGGCACACATAGGAGGCCTGTGAGGCCTTACAAGGGGGATAAGGATATCCTCTTAAAGGGGATAAAAAAAAAAAGCCAGGCATTCCATAAGGATAAGGTCAGGCAGGGTGTTATTTCTCTTTCTCAGGACTCAGGTTCCAATGTGAACTCTACACACTTGGAGAGATTGGGTTGAAGTGTGGTGCAGGGCATAGAAAACTGGGGAGGAGATATCCAGCCTAGAAGTTATTCATAAGCCTAACCAGCTACAGAGCAACATAGAGAATGGAAACCTTTTCTGCAAACTACATTCCAGGCAAGCAGCAGGGTTTGCCTTTAAGAAGAGAACACTGGGACACTTGGAGACTCCGGAGGGAAGAACAGGTACACACATTAAAGGCGCTTTAATGTCAATTCTAGAATATTCATTTCCTCTGTCCTAGTTCCTCTTTAGAGTTGGTTGTGAGTTCATCCAAAAAGAAAGATAATCACTTATTGTTTATTGATATCCAATATATTGACACTATGATAGCACATAGGGTCCAGGTCATTATAGAGTTCATTGTAGGTGAAGATACAGGTTAACTAATTGCAAAACTGTGTGTGATAGTGGAGCCCTAGAGAGAAGGGGGTACAGATTGCAAGTGAACTTGCAGGACTTGACCTGATTCTGCTTCTCTAAAGGTAACCAGTAATTAGCACCTCAATTAGCATAATCAAGAGAATCTCCCATAGACATACCCACAGGCAACCTGATCTACACAGTCCCACAGTGAAAAGCTCTTCCCAGGTCATACCAGAGTGTTTCAAGTTGACAATTAAAACTAAAGACCATAGCTCCCTTTTTCCGACTTAACTCCTAAGAATGAAGCTTGAAAGAAATGTTTAAAGGAATTACCCAGTAACTTCCGGACCTCCGTATTGACTCAGTGTTGATTGGACAGCACCTGCCTGTGCTCAGTCACTGTGTCCCTGATTTCTCAGGCTGGGAAGATGTACATTATAGACAAATGACCATCTCTGTTACTTCCCTGCACTTTATTCCCTGGTGCCCATCTGGTTTCTGTCTCCTCTCGACCTCCTCTTCTGTTAGGTAAAGACTCCATTAGCTGTTCTCAAGTGTTAGTCTATATCAGAATCTTCCTGCCTAGCTGGATATGTTCTAGGTTCCAGAGCTCTTTCCCCCAGGATTCTTGCTTAGAAAAAACCAGTGGACCTGCAGTTCTATGTCTGTAAGAAGCTCACCATTGGTGGTTGCTTTCTGGGTACCTGTGTTAGTTTATTGGTTTGGGGAAGTAAAGTCCATTGTGGTGGCAAAGAAAGATTCTGTAAATTTTATGGAAGCAGAATCGTATGGCTGGGACTTCTCGTATTTCAGTAGGCTAGGAAGTAGAGGAGGGATAATGCACAGGACTTTCCTATTTTTCTCCTTTTGGTCAGTCTAGCGCCCCTGCTCATAGTGTTACCCATGCTCAGGTTGAATCTTCCCTCCTCGGGAAGTGATGTTTCCTAAGTGATTCCAAATCCTGTGAAGTTGACAGTGAGGATGAAGCATCACAATACCTTCTTCTGAGAAGCACTGATTTAAGGTAGGCTAAGAGAGCCTGAGTCCTCTTTGGATTTTCCCCCATAGGCTCCTAGTTTGAATCCTTACTCTAGTAGTATCCGGAACCAACTACTATGCCTGGAGAGTGCTCCAGGGATGAAACTGGAGCTAAGGCAGATGTTATCCAAAGCTGTTTTTCTCATGATCTCCACCTTGATGTCCCTTATTTTTTCAAGCACAGGAGTTCCTTGAAATTTCTGGTTAAGAACACCTGGAACCACCAGGTGGCAACCCACATCTTTAATCCCAGCCCTTGGGAGGAAGAGGCAGGCGGAGCTCTGTGAGTTCGAGGACAGCCTGCTCTACAGAGTGAGTTCCAGGAAAGCCAGGGCTACACAGAGAAACCCTGTCTCGAAAACAAACAACAACAATGGAAACAAGCCAAAATGAAATAAACAAATAAAAAAACCTGGAACCAAGAGCCAGAAGGACTTTTGTATAATCTGTTTGTACCCTCTTCCCCAAACTGAAGGTTTTCTATGCACATGAGCATTTTGTTTGATGTTTCCCCCAAACTTAATAGGATACCCAACTGTGAGAACAAGGGGGTCCAATGTTTCTTCTTCCCACAGCTGTGTATGGCTGACACCTACCCGTAAGGGAGAAGTTGTTTTGATGGATTGTTTATATCTACTATAGTTCCCTGCTGCACCTGAATATTTTAGGGAATTCTTTTGATTTTGTTTTGTTTATTTATTGGGTTTGGGGTTTAGGGGGGCTTAGTAGGAGCAGGAAGGGTGTAAGAGTAGATTACTCTCTAAGCTAGAGGCAATGGCATATGGATATAGTCCCAAATACTCAGGAGGCCAAAGCAGGAGGGTTAATTGAGTCCAAGACTTCAGAGCCAGACTGGGCAACATGGTGAGACTCTGTCTCCAAAACAAACAACAAACAACCCAGTCACAGCAGGTTCTGCGCTAATTTACAAGTTCTTCAAGATTTACAAGTATCCTACAGTTGCTTAATTTCATTTCTCAGGGCCATTGAGGTTAACAATGTTCATCCTAAGTACTAAGCCATAATAAAGTGCTGCTGGTTTTTTCTGTACCCCACAGTCAGTAAGATGCATTTATTTCAGAGGCAGAAGTGATGTCTTTACTCTGAAGAATCCTGACAATATGTGAAAGGTCTATAAAAATAAGTTTGTTGCTAGTAATTTAGAGGACAAGGACTTCTTTCCTTCTCGAGCTCCTCTTACACATGCATTCTCTTTCATTCTTATGGATAGAAAGCCATGTATCATGTTCTGAGAAATGGGTTTCATTCTAAGACGGTTAGATGGTTTTTAGTGTATGAACGTCCTGTGGTGCACTAATGCAAACTCAGATGCTTTAAGTCAGTCACTCCACATGGTCTCTTGATGAGAGGTGGCAGACGTGGGCTGTATGAGGCACAGTGAAGCACAGCACAGACGGTAACCATTGTTACTGGAAGGAATCCACTCTATGTCAAGAATTAAAAAGTCTTGTGTAATAAATACACAAAATTCCTCCTACTGTCATTATTGATGCACTGCAGATAATTTTATGTCTGTGCTTTCCCATGACTGGCATTTCAGTAAGTTTGCTTCCACAGGTACCACCACAAACATATGGGTAATATGTGGTGTTGTATTGATATGATGGCTTTATTAACACTAAGTGATATGAATTTTATGGCTCTATTACACTCTGATGGGACTGCCATCCCTAATTGGCCCATCATGTTGTATATGACTATGTGTGAGTATTCTAATTGTGCTTATATATTTCTTTGTATCATAATAAATATAAATTTCTTCATCTCCATTTCTGTAATTCATTACTATAAAGGGGATTTATATGTTAACAGCAATTTAATTTCTACAATACCAAAATACTGTTAAGCCAGAGATGGACCTAATATGCATTTAGGAGTACACACCTCAGAAGGCACTGTACAATGGTATGCCACAGGTGGGTACTCCTAACCTCTGCAGAGGGCTTTCTCTCTCACCATTATGGCTCCCCAACATGAGCTGCTACCTGCATCTTCCAGAGGGACTGAGCTTCCAGGCAAGAAGTGATTAACAGTGGATTATCAGACTAGAAATCCTCAGTCATGGACAACTACTTTAATACAGTTTCAGCCGTTTAACCTGATTAAGAGGATTTGGGAGGCTGAGAGATGAACTCAGATGTCATGCATGAGAAATGTTACAGTCAAACAACCAACATCCAAGCAATCTGGGGAAATGAATCAGCTTCCTTTGGGGAGCAATTGCACTTGGTTGTATTTTGTTTCTTCGAAAACTGATCATTATGTTGCTGGGCTCAGAGCATGCTGCCCCAACACACGATACCTTGGCATACACTGTATTTTAAGCTGAGGAAAACTACAGGAAGGTCACCATCTGACTTCTCTCCTTTTCCTCTGGAAATTCTCATACCCAGAAAAAAAGGAAGGGAGACACAGAGCTGACAAGATGAATGTGAACAAACATGGTTTGATAAATACCTGAAATTGCACCCCATTACCCAGCTACATTTCTTACAATTTCTACATGGCTGCCCACTTAAAATGAAACCTGTGTGTGAAACATAGTGTTCTCCCATTTCTATGAGTATTTATTTCTGAGAATTTCATATCATGTAAAACTTATTAAATAAATTGATTATGGCTTGAATATAATATATCTTTTGCTGTAGGAGTGTCAGTTGTGAGACTTGTTTTTGGGCAAGGAAGGTTATTTCTACATCCTCCCTCTAACATGCTGACAGCGACTCAAATCAAGCTTGTTCTTAACTGCGCCTCCCAATAACTCAGCATGTTTTCCACCTACCTTGTAAACTCCTGATATAGTGAAGCCTATATTAGGATCATAAAGGTCACCTAATGCACTTATAAGACAGTTCTTTTAAATTATATATTCATCAGATTTTTTAATTATCTCAAATCAAGTCACACTTTGATTGTAATTCTGATCAGTTTTGAGGTTCTCATTTTGCTCCTGTGGGCTGTGGGTTTGTGAACCCTAGGAGATTATTCTCCATCAACTTGGTATCGTACAAGATTCATCACGGCAGAAGCTATAGGGTTTCTGTAGTAGTAGTCTAGAACACATTATAATCTGTTTTGTTTCCAAAAGCAAGAACAGCAGAGCCTCTCAGCCTTGGCCAGAGAAGCTTCTTTTTGTGTAGAGTGAAGTTTCTGTCCTGACTGATCCTGCAGCCCTTCAGTCTCAAATAAACACACAGAGGCTTATATTAATTATAAACTGTTTGGCCTGTTGCTCAGGCTTATAACTAACTGGTCCTTATACTTAAATTAACCCATAATTCTTATCTATTTTTAGCCACATGGTGTGGTACCTTTTCTCAGTCCAGCATTCTCATCTCACTTCCTCTGTGTCTGGCTGGCCACTCTTGTCTCTGCCTTTCTTCTTCCCAGCCTTCTCCTAGTCTGGTCACCTCACCTACACTTCCTGCCTGGCTACTGGCCAATCAGCGTTTTATTAAATCAATAGGAGTGACAAATCTTTACATTGTACAAGAGCATTATCCCACAGCATTTTTGTAGTAGGCATCAGCCAATGCAACACTGGCCAAAGCTGAGAGAATAAGTGACTGTATGGATTCAACCCTAAATGAGACATTCCTATCAACCAACCTTCTACCCCATGAAGCCCAGGGAACATCATCAAAGAAAAGGAAAATACTGACTAGAAAATACTGACTGGAGAGATGGCTCAGTGGTTAAGAGCACTGCCTTCTCTTGCAGAGGTCCTGAATTCAATTCCCAGCAACCACATGGTGGCTCATAACCATCTGTAATGAGATTTGGTGCCCTCTTCTGGCTGGCAGGCAGAAAGCTGTATACATAATAAATAAATCTTAGAAGAAGAAGAAGGAGAAGGAGAAGGAGAAGGAGAAGAAAGAAGAAAGAATGTACAAGCTGGAGGATGGGGAGGAATGTTATCAAAGGCTGTCTTCTGAACATGAAATAGCCAGAGTAACCATTAACTCTCACAGTGGCTCTTGTTTATATAAGAGCTGCAGGAGATCAAGCCATCCATCCGCAATTGTAGCACAGATAGGGATGGTGCTCTTGAGGG
Organism: Peromyscus attwateri; assembly: GCA_902168425.1. Classification (NCBI taxonomy): domain Eukaryota; kingdom Metazoa; phylum Chordata; class Mammalia; order Rodentia; family Cricetidae; genus Peromyscus; species Peromyscus attwateri. The sequence continues at coordinate 17,856 of CABHPP010144960.1, forward strand.
TGCTACCTCTACCTGAGGAACTATTGGGTAGCTTCTGGGTGAAGGAGCCTCATTCTTTTGAGGATGTGGTCCCAAATTGGATGCCTGTATTACAGTGGATAGCCCCATATCCATGCACATATGGGCAGCACTAATTGGACTTAGTGGGTTATTAAAAAGAGAGGGGCTATGGAGGGGACATGGAATTTGTGTGTGTGTTGGGGGTGAAGTATTGGGAAAGATCCTGGAAGAGTTGGGGGAAAATCAAGTGGCAAGTAGATATGTTCATATTTTCTTATATACACACACGCATGAAATTCTGAAAGAATATATTTTTTCCTAAATTACAACAAAGCTTTCTGAAATGTTAATGCAAGTGTCATCACTGAAGAACCCGCTGCTAGGTACTGAATGACAAGTCCTCACAGCCAATGTGTGAGAAGCTTCCTGTTGACAGTGAAGACTTTAAAGCCCAGAAAAGCATAGGAAACAGTTGACAGCTTTATGTGTCCTGTCTTACTGTTCGTTCTTGCCAAGAACTCTGGTGGAAACTACAGACACTTTAAAAACAGATTTTTATGAAAAGAAATCATTTGTTAAATGTCATCTTTCTTTCAGTTTAGAGAGTGTTTTTCCTTAAATATAAAATCTGTGGTTAGTAGAATTTTCTGTATTTTAAAATAGAGGAAAGTATTTTTTAAATCACAAACTTTATCACCATCTCTTAACTAATGCTTGTGTTTAGATATATGTCTGTCTATACTGTGTCAACTGCTTTGCATCCCTATGAGAGAGGGGGAAAAAAAGAACCTAAAGGCAGAAAGCCTTATTTTTGCTTACAGTTTCATTGAAACCTTTAGTCTAGCATGATTTGGCCAAGGCTGTAAGTCTGTGGTGGGGCAGGACTTCCGGCAGAGACCACCCTGTGGGGCAGAACGAAGAAGCACAGAGAAACAAAAGAGTTTTCTAACAGAACCCCTCCAAACCCAGCAGGCTGTGAAGCTACAAATGTATCAATCCATTCATGAGGTCAGAGGCCTGGGGATCCATTCACCTCCTGAAGCTTAGGGACCAAGCCTCCCACACATAAGCTTTTGAGAGAAATTTAACATCCAAACTATACTAGCATGAACCATTTTGGATCATGTTTGCTCTTTTATTTGCTTAATAACATGTTAGGAGTATTTGTATTTGCTTGACAAAAGCTGTGAATATTTCTAGGAACCCCTCGGCTTTGGCATTGTTAAGCAAACAACCATTCCTTTCTACTTCCGTTTTTAATAAGCACAAGAGTATCTAAATGTGTAGTGTATTTAAGCCATTGCTTGGTTAGGATTGTAGACAGGCAATATTTTTCTACCTTAAATGGCACAATAGTATCTTTGTCCACAGGCTTTGCATACATTGAGTTAGAATAAGTCCTACTGGTGAAATTGCTACCCGTGACTGGGGCCTTTCAAGGGCATAGAAATTAATTGCAAAATTCTTTATCCCCAAATTATACAAGAATACTCTTACCCTCAACTCTCAACACCATTATTTATTACCATTTTCTTAATCCTGTACTCCATGTGTGCTTTTTGAAAGGCTATTTAATGGCTTGATGAAGATGGAGATATTTTTAGCAAGTGAGGAAATTATCATTAATGATACGTCAGTGTCGAATTGGATTCCAGCTTGAAGTAAAGCCAGGCATTTGAGAGTTCAGAATTGTCTGATGCTAGCCCCAGTCTATTTTAAAAATATGAGACATTCTTATTTAAAGATTCAGACAATCAACTCACTTTTGGTCAGTGGAAATTCTATGTCAACTTCTTGTCTCTGAAAAATGATCTTAGATATTTTCAACATGGGTTATAGGGGTTATTTGGGTTTACTTCAGTTTGTATGGTTAACGTGGGGATGGGGTTATTAATTCCCCATGGAATGTCTTCATCACAAGGTTAAAGTTGAAATATAACTGTTGCAGTTAATAAAATTCTTATGTGCAGCATGGAGTATTTGAATGAAAATGGACAGGACTGCTCTAAGGTATAGTTGAGGAGAAGATTTTTGTTGTACATATGATGGAGGGCACAGACCGAGACAGCTGGAAGAGTGAGTCCATACTGAACTGCGCAATGAGAGGAGAGTGGGCTCTGGGAGGTGGGGTGGCGAGGAAGAGAAGAGAGGACCCAGAGGGAGAGAACCAAGAGAGCACATGTCCAAATTGGCAGGGGTATATAAAAAAGAGAAGCTGTGGGAAGGGAACAGAAGCCCATGGGATGTAGATGGGTAGGGGGCAGGGGTTATGAAGGTGGTGAGAAGAGCAGAGAATTGCCATGGGTACTGAGTGAGCCTGGCATTCAACATGCAGTTTGGTATGCTAATAGGTATCACAGGTAGCCACTTGTCCTTAGTTTCTTTGGAACCTGACAATATTGTTGTCCACTGAAAACTATATATTGTTGCTGGGCAGTGTTGGCACATGCCTTCAATCCCAGCACTTGGGAGGCAGAGGCAGGCGGATCTCTGTGAGTTCAAGGCCAGCCTGATCTACAAGGTGTACTCCAGGACAGCTAAGGCTACGAAGAGAAACCCTGTCTTGAAAACATATAAAAAAAGAAAAAAAGAAAAGAAAAGAAAACTGCATGTTGCCAAGTCAAAGCAAACATATTGTTTTGTTCCCAAACAGAAGACACAAAATGACAACTGTCTTGGTTGGCTTTGGGGAAGCCTCAGGACTCATTTAAAATTCCTATTTATTGTTTAGATACAAAGCTGTTAAGATGACATGGGCCCTAGAAACCCTCGAAATACCCTCAACAGAGGTGTTGTCTGTGTTCATTTCTTGCTCCGTTCCCAGGTCCTTCACAATGTGATGGGCCTTTTGGAAACCCTGTGCAGCTGCAGGAGTCCAGTCTCTAGAGCCACTGTGAAGAGTCACCACAGATGAGAGGCTGAAAGCAGCAGAAATTTTCCTCTTACATAGGTTTGAAATGAAGGTGTCCACAGGGTCACATTCCCCCAGTCTCTAGGGAGAATTCATTTCTGGCCTCTTACACCTTCTGGTGTCCTTGACTTGTGGCTTCATTGCTCTGGTCTCTGCCTTCATGGCCACATTGCTTCTTTTTCTGCCTCTGCCTCATGTTTCTCTTATAACGACACATTTAATTATATTTAGAGCTCACAAGAATGATGCAGAACTACCTTCCCATCTCAAGATCTTTAATCACATCTTCAAAGCCCTTTTTTGCCCTGTAAGGTAACATTCATAGCACTTAGTATGTGAGTGTGTTTGGGGGGACATTATGTAGCTCACCATCCCAGCCAGGTGCCTTGGATATACCTGATTTTATATACTGTACCCTGTCCATCCTATACCTAAAACTGAGATATAGGCACAATAACATATTATTTGCCAAAATTTTGATCAGAGCCGGCCTAGGACTTTGGAGTGGGGGAGCAGTGTTTTCTTTGTAGTTAATCCTGCACACTTGGAGTAGCACTATCAATGCCAAGTGCAGTAACCCCTCCATAAAGAATGAAGGGTGGTTTATTCTCAGCCAAATATAAGTGACTTCAGCCTTTCCTTAGAAATGTGAATTCTGTTTGCCATGAATGGCATTCCCCCTTCCCCCGCCCAGTGGTTGTATGAACGTCAATGGATATAGAACACAGATGGTCATAAATCAATGTATTTACCCAATGCATTGGTGGAGACAGCAGCTAGGGAGGTTACAGCAAATACTGTTAAAGGGTTCCTGTGCTCTCTTTGAGGTTTGGAGTTGGTGAAAGCTAATAGTCTGCAGACGGTAGCTCTAATCGTCAGAAGGATGTTAGGTCAGGTAAAGAGTTGGATGACGATTGGCCATCAACATGGCCTAAGATAAATTTGGTTCTGCATCTGCAGCACTCTAACTCTACAGTCAGGAAGTCCTAATCAGCCTGTCAGCCTGCAGAATCTTGAACATAGCTATGGATTTTTCAGAGAACTTTAGGTGACAGCAGACTGGCAAGTCTTGAAGATGATGTTATGTCCAAGGGACACATTTTAAAATCCCATTGTAAGCTTAGCAATTCAACAGGTTTAAATAGAGATGTTGGACAGAGTAAGACAAACAAACAACAAACAAGCAACTTTCTTCCTCAGTGTACCGAGCTGTACTGTATAGTGTCAGGCCATCTTCATGGCGGCTGTACGTGCCCTTGAATGTTTGGCCTCTCAGCAACCCCTCTCAGGTCCCCTGTGCTCTTGTGCTAGCCGCCCGTTTCTCATCATGTTCTTTAGAAGGAGCTTTCTGCCATCTCTTAGGAAATGAGCCAGCCCATCTGGGACTCCCCTCCTAGCTTGTCCCTTCCAAGCTTTCTGCAGTCTTGGGAGATTGTCCTCAGCTGCCAGTGTAAAAGAATCTGTCCAGTTGTGTAAGAATGCAGACAATGGGCCCATGCAGAGCCCACTGGCTTCCTTCCAGTAGCTGCTCTATGTGTTTACACTGGAAAGGCTGCCTCATTGTGTCAGCTCTTTGATGGTCATCCCCTTGAAATCCCCACCCTCCTCAGGTGCTTCCTCTCCCCTGGGGCCTGGGGAGTGAGGTAATGCCTTCTAGCAGGTTGGAGGAAGAGAAGGAGGTAGGTAAACCTTCAGGTCCCTTGTAGGTGAGGACTTCCAAGGCAAGCTGAGAATCTGCATGGAAGAACATTTGTCACAGACTGTAACCATATTTAGCTGGGGGATTTGAGGTGATTACAAAAGGGGGATAATGGCCAGCCCCTTCCCCATCTCTTCAAAAGGTAGCCACTCATCCTTTGGGGTTTTTCTGCACCCAGTTGGATTGGTAGACATACCTTTATTGGCTTCTTCTTTTAAAAACCAATTGCTTGGGCCAACATTTTCTAGCACTCAGTCATTGTCTTCATGGTGTCATCGATGTAAAATAAGCCAGCTGTTGCCCCTGTTGTCTGGCCTTAGGAAGTGTTTCAGAGAATGGCATTCCCCCAGTTTAAAAATCAGACAGATTTGGGGTACTCTACCGCCATTTTCCCAAAATGCCTCTTTCCTTGCTCTGATCCCTAGATCTCTGAAAAAAAAATTAAACCAGAAATGGCTTCCACCACCATTGCTGATGTTCTCCCTAGAAGGCAGAGCCAGAGGCCAGCATCCTTGGTCCCTAGGTACCCTCAGCTACCGCAGTGCCCAGAGGCCTTCATGTAATTAGGCCATCTGGATGGAATGAGTACTTCAGTGGGAGGTGAATATTTCAGTAGTGGGAACAGTAGAGAAGGCCGAGAATCGATCCCTTTCTGGATGCTTGTGCCTGGGTACTTGTATCGATCGTGGGAGAATCAGAGTTAAACTAGTGAAAGACAGCAGAGAAGGTTAGAAACCCTCTTTTCGTGTTTGACATGAGCCTTTTATATTAGATGTCTCTGTTTCCTATTCTTCTCTAAATTAAAACAAAGGTTAAAAAGTGCAAGGCATAGTTGGCATGATTTAGAACATCCTAGAGACATGACACTCTACAGAGAAATCCCTTGTCTCTTTATGTACACTCTGGCAAGCCCCCAAGGTTCCTTGGTATCTATTGTGTTCTTTTGCATATCTTCCATTCCCCTCTCTTTTCCTTTCCTTTTCTCCATAGCCAGGGTCTTTTGTTGTTGCCCTGATGGCCTTGAACTCCTGTCTGAGCGGTTCAAGTAGTTGGAATTCTAAGTGTGTGCCGCCGTTTCTGCCTCACCACATTTTTTTTTAAATTAAAAAGTTGGTTTGTATGTCTGTTTGTGGTCATAGGGGTTGAACCCAGGGCCTCACATGGGCTAAGCACACAATACTACTGAGTTACACCCCACCCTCACTATAATGCTTTTTGGTATATCATGCTGACAGTGGTTTCCTTTGTGTGGTGACTGAGGTGATCCATGGGAGCATTTCTCTCTGCAGATAGTTCACAGTATGTGAAGTGTGTCTCCAAGTTTAGAGACCAGGAGGAGGGATGCTGGGGTCAGATGATGGCAAGGCATATACAGGAAGATAACGTACGACCTTTACCACACATTTAAAGCAAATAAATACAAAGCGTTTGAGCTGTGACAAACACTTGCACTTTAATTTTGTACACTAATGAGACATTTTGTTCTTCCCCAGGTCTTGAATATCATCATGGCCAAACCTTATGAATTTAACTGGCAGAAGGAAGTGCCATCCTTCTTGCAGGAAGGGGCAGTTTTTGACAGATACGAAGAGGTAAAAAAGCGCTGTTATTTTTTTTTCCTCTCAAAACAGTCTAATGATTATCTAATTTTAATCACAGTCCTGAGCATTCTTTCGTGTAAGCAACATCTTTGAGGCTTATAAATTATAATGGATGGAAGGTAAGTTGTGGGATGGAATAATAATATGCTGTCAGTGACTTGTTGAATGATCACCATGGGCCCGATAAAATAATAGCAATAGTGGGTGTCATTTATTGAGTGACTTCCTCATGCCAAGCTGCCTTCTCAGTACTCCACGTGTGTTACTTCATTTCACCAACAAGCTCCTTATAAGGTAGTTGCTACTGTTGTGGTTTTACAGATAGGGTTCATGTAGAAACGGTTTGGTTTAATGGAGTGTTTTTGGCAAGCTTTCCTCGTAAACCTTTCTATTCGTTATAAATGCAGCAAGGATTGGACTTGTTGCTAGTCACTTGTTTGCTTGTTTCATTTGTACAAGCTGTTATGACCAAAGCTATGCATACCTCCGCCTCTGCGCCTTTGGAAAATACCAGTGGCGCCAGGCTTCTGATACAGCCAGGCATTGAGGCCACCAGTGTGCTAGAAGGGCCAGGAAGGTGGGTTGAAGCCTTACCTTGAATGCTTGAATTTGAGGTGACCTAAGGAAGGGTATATGATTAAAGAAGTGTATTTTTATAAGGCAAAGTAAAGGTAAAATGGATTCATTTAGAGCCAAAGTTGATTCCTTTCAAATCATTGAAATGTGATGGCTGGTACCCAGTCCCCTGAGGTTCACCACGTCAGACACAGAAATGCCTTTGCCCCGGGAACTCGGTAGCACCTCATTCTTTCCACCATGTGTTATGAGAGTCACATTTTTTTTCAGAAAACAAGATCAAAAAGGCAAATGTTGAACCAAAATGAGGTCATTGTTTCTTACTTTGAGTTCAGTTTTTGAAATGATAGTATTCATATGTCTGTAACTTTAGCACAAATGGAGTAAATGCCTTCAACTGTAAATCAGATAAATCAGAACAACACCCGACCACCAGAATCAATCTCTGTATTGCCTGTCAGTTTTCTTAAGAATTAAATTGGGTACTCTTTCTTCACTGTTTAAATGGTTTCCATAGTCTGCACTCTTTAAAAAAGAAAGAAAGAAAGAATAAGCAAAGAAGATGTAAACACTTTCTATAACCTGACACTGCCCTGCTGCCCACGGTCTCATTTCCTCTAGTTTCCTACACATATCCTCTGTGTTCATCACAGCCAATCCCTCATGACTGTTTTCTCCTCTTGAGATATACCTGTTCGTGTTTGTTTAATTGGTGAACTCCTCCTCATCCTTCGGGACTCAGATGAGAATCTTCACTTGTGGGGTATTTCCTTGACCCACTCACTAAGTGATAGCTCCTTTGTGCCAGCAGAAGGCTTCTTTCAAGTGGTACACTGCCATCACATTTTATTTAATGTTTCTCTCTTTTTAACAGTAGTTTGCATTTCTTGAGGCCACAGGCTAGGTTTTACTTATTTTTCTCTTCCCAGGTACTAGCTGAATGCTCTTAACTGTCAAGCTCATTGTAATATTTAACCTCCTGAAGGATTTTATAAAACCAACTCTGATTGGTTGTTTTCCTCCATTCCTCCCTCTCTTCCTTCCTTTCTTCTTTGGTGGTTGACCCTGGAGCCTCAAACAGGCCAAACATGTGGTCTACAACTGAAATTTACTCCCAGATTTTTTTCTTGATAATTGAAATAAGAATAAGACTTATTCTTATTTCTGAATATTACTGCTGAGAGAGTCAGCAAGCAAGATGGTTCAGATTCTCTGTGTCCCTCTGTCTTCTTCGAGCGTGATGTTCCTTTCCCCAGGTTGGGAGGACCCCTCTGGAATGGGAATCTTTTGACCTCTTTTATGCCATGTCAAATACATCTCTATGGCCTGCTTCTGGGAAAGTGGGAAAAAGTGAAGTTGGAAGTTGAGATGATCTTCCTAAGTCTACCAGTCTCTCAAGTAGCTAGGGGCCGTCTTTTGGGGTAGTAGATTCCAACCCCTTCAGTGGTTCTGTAGTGTGGGCCAGTGTGAGACATCACTTCTTGACTCTTAAAGTGACCCAAATGATTTTCAGATTTCTAAGGCAATCTGAAATTTTCCAGCCTTAGGAAATTTGAAAGATAATTTTAAAATATTACTTGTTTTCTCATAAGCCACAGGGTCACCTGGAAGAGACTGAATGTAACCACTGGCAGAATTTGATCTTTCTTGGTGCCAGGTAAACAGATGTATACAAGAGAAAAGGCACTTGTTTGGGGAACAAAGTGCAACAGGATTTGATGGATGAAGGGGCTCCATCCTTCATGCTCCTTTGTTTCTCCAGATGACTCCCTTTGGTTTTGAATCAGAGTAACTCGTATTTTGAAAATCCTAGTTTCTTGTGCTTCTCTGGGCATGTGCGTTTTCCCTAAATATGAGGGTGAAGAGAACCTGGAAGGAAGAAACCCAAACAGGTATTAAATTCAGTCTAGCTAAGCTTACCTTTTCAGAGAGCAATTTCATGAGGAACTGCAGTGAAAGATGAAACAAAGACTATTAACTTTATAGAGTAAAAACAGTGTTCTATCCTAGTAACACATCAAACCAGAAAGCCAAATCATGTTTCAAGCTGGATGGCAGCCAATTTTTCTTATCACTTTCCAGTTCTATAAGATGCAATTTTATTTTTTTGGAGACATAGCCATTAAACTGTTCACTTGTAAAAATGTAATCAGAAAAAGGTTGTTTCTCTGGTTTGTGAGTAAACAACCCTGAGATGTGACAGCTGACTGCCAGTGGGAAGAACAGGAACTAGAGAAAAGGAAACCCAAGCATCTAGAAGTGTCATAACACATGGTGCTGACTTGTGAAGGAACATACATGTTTTCTACTCCAGATATTGCCTATCGAGTCTGCCTCAATAAATTGGCTTCCCTATGGGAAAATGCTGAATAGTTACGGAGTTTTTGTTTTAATAATTGTCAATGCATATATTGCATTTAAGCATTATTTTTGTTCTTTGTATATTCTGGGGGAATTCTTTTGAGGCAACAGAAATTTAAAACCTTCACTCTTCAAGAGCATCTGTCATAGCATCCAATTCTATTGTCACACTACTCCTATTAATACATCTATTTTTTCCTAACTCAACTTGACTTATAAGTTACTTAGGTGCAAAATATATTTCGTTAACTAAAAAGAAATGTTTAATATAAGTGCCTAAAGAATTCCTCTTGTGGCCGAGCATGGTGGTGCACACCTTTAATCTCAGCATTCTGGTGGCAGAGGCAGGCGTATCTCAGTGAGTTCGAGGCCAGCCTGGTTTACAAAGTGAGTTCCAGGATAGCCAGAGCTGCTACACAGAGAAACCTTATCTTGAAAAAAACCAAAAAAAAAAAAAAAAAAAAAAAAAGAATTCCTCTTGCAGAAGAGATGTCTCCCTGGCTTCCTCTGACTCCTCTCCATGGAGTTGTCTGTATTTCCCATCATTCCTTGGTATAGATGTAATTCTGAACGGTTTTATTAAATAAGAAACACAGAGCCAAATGCAGAATTAAAAGCCCCAGAGGTCAGAGAGCAGTAACTAAGAGCTGAGACCAAGACCGCCTTCTTATCTTCTTATCCCTCGCTGCCGCTGCCGTCCTTCCCCTGAGAAAGAGGCCTACTTCCTGTATGTCTGTCCTTTTTTTTTTTTCATTTTATTTATTTATTTATTTATTTATTTATTTATTTATTTATTTTTCTATCATCAGCTTGATACAGTATAAATTCTTATCCTAATAGTGATAGTGAAATGTTTCATTGAGGCTTGCCCAGTAATTGAGTAAAACCAAAACTTATTATAAGCCACAGTCATCCTAGGGTCCCCCCTGATGTATAGCCTCCCTGGTTCTGTGGGTTGCAGTCTGATTGTTCTTTGCTTTATATCTAGTATCCACTTATGAGTGAGTACATACCATGTTTGTCCTTCTGGGTCTGGGTTACCTCACTCAGGATGATATTTTCTAGTTCCATCCATTTACCTGCAAATTTCATGCTGTTATTGTTTTTCTCTGCTGTGTAGTACTCCATTGTGTATATGTACCACATTTTCTTAATCTATTCTTCTGTCTTTTTATCGACTTTCTGTTCTGCCTTCTCATTGCTTGTAAACCCAACCACATGACCTCCTCGTCACTGCCTGTCTATACAGACCTCCAGGCCTCTATGGTTGGTATTGAGATTAAAGGCGTGTGTCTCCATGCTGGCTGTATCCTTGAACACACAGAAATCTGCCTGTCGTGTGATCGGGATTAAGGGTGTGTGCTACCATTGCCAGACTTCTGCTAAATGTCTTGCTATTAGCTCTGACCCCCAGGCACTTTTATTTATTAACACCTTGGTGCTCACACTTTCTTAATGGTGCCTCCTGCCATCAAAAGCTGTTTTCAATCTCAGTTTCCTTCTCTGTTGCTGCTCCAAATTGTTTTGCTCCTAAAACCCATTCCGACACCCAGTCCCAGTAACACATGAGTGTTGTGTATTTGGAAATGACTTTGACTAAAGATGTGGCGGCAGCTGACGAGAGTGAAAGCACTTCACGACAAAACCGCAACACTCTGTGGAGTAAGTTCCATTACCGGAACCTCTTTGTGAAGGGTGCTGTTGTCTGCTTCTGCCACCAAGGTGCATGCTCTATGTTCTGCCTTTAAAATGTTTGCACTGTAATTGAGTGTGTGTGTGTGTGTGTGTGTGTGTGTGTGTGTGTGTGTAGGCGCACATGCACATGTGTAGAGGTCAGAGGACAACTTGCTGGATTTGGTTCTCCCCTTGGAATTTGTGGAGGTCTGGGATCAAACTCAGGTTGTCAGGCTTGGCAGCAAGTGCCCTTACCCCTCTGGGTCATCTCATCCTCACACCCTTTTACAATTTAGTCACTCTTCTAGAATCTTCTTTCAGTTTGTTCATTTCATCTTTTATAGATATGACTCTCACTTACTTATAAAAGATAAAAATCTCCATCTCAACCAAGGAGAGAACATTCTGGTCCCTCCCCATCCAGAGTTAAACACTCCTTGCAGGCTCTCCACCTTTTCACCTTACAGTAGCTTGGAGGGCAGCATTCCTGCTCAACATTCCAGATTTTACAAAGAACCTACCCTTCCCTTTGTCCTTTGTCTGCTGTCTTAAGCTAGACTTCTTCTACAGAACTTCTGTGCTGAATCTGGTCAGAAACCAGGCTCCCCATGATAGCAGCCACCGGCCATGCATGGATATCGTGGGTTTGCAATGTGGCTAGTAGGATTCAAGATTTGAGTTTTATTTTATTTTAGTTAATTTAAATTTAAACTTACATAGCTACCTTCTTGTAGCTTGTGACTATCATTGGACTATATAGGCAGTTATATCAAATTACAACCAAAATTTTAAAACTTCCTGCTCCCCTTCCATGACAAAGAAATCACTCAATTCCCTTCATCTGAATCTGCTAAGCCTTTCCAGCTCCTTCTTCCTAGGGACAGTCCGAACAGGAATTTAAATATTTCATAGCAGTCTCTCGCCAGCCACCAGTACCCTCCCCATACCCCAAATTTCCTTAATCTCACTCATGAGATTCCTTGTCTTTTTTATTCTGGTGTCAATAGGCAAAAATCACACTGACTTAGTTTAAGGGTCTTCATTATTTTAATCTCTCCCTTGCCCTCTCCGAGTTCCTCTACACGTCCTAGGCAAATGCTGTCACACTGATCTGTGCTCCTAGACTGGCTGTAGTTTAATTCTAGAGTCAAGCAACACTGCATTCCATGTTTGAAAGTCAGTGTTTTACTAGGTAGAAAAGCTGGCTTTGCAGACCAAAAAGGGCCAAAGAAAGGAGAGACCGAAAAGACAAAAGCTTTGGGCATTGCAGTTACTTCCTTGTAAGGAGGGGAAAATGAGTGCTTACTGTTATAAATGTGACTTCAGGTCACATTTTCATGTGAGGATAAATTCAGAAACCAGCCTGTCTAGGAGAGCTGGCTATAGCCCATCTCTCTTGGATTCTGGGAAGGTAGGATAACACAGAGTTGTATTTGGTAAGGTGGTACATTGGCATGAGGGATACCATTTTGATTTCTTGTCTGGTCTGTTGGGCCTCAAGCAGGCTTGATCTGCTTGTTGCCCCCAGGCCTCCCCCTCTACATGAATAGAAGGGGAGGCAGCTGGTGGCTACAATGGCTTCAGGAAAATGGAAGCAGCTGTTGCAAGGGCCAGAGGCAGAAGCAGGGCAAAGTGCAGACAGGGGGGCCAGGCCACCTTGTGGAACACAGCATGCAATTTAGGAGATGCCCTGGCATTCCCCCACGAGGAAGCCTTTCCCAACATAGTTTCCCTGGAAATATTTTGATTTAAATGTATAACTCCCCCTAAAGGACAGTTCCGGGATGGAAAGCTAGTCATGAGAGCCTTCTTTTACTGTGAGACCCAAATCACATGATTCTTTACTTAAAACAAACAAACAAATCCCTGTATTTGTAACTGATACAATAATGGGCAGCAGGTCAAATAATAGTTAGTTCTTTTACACAAAGAAACCATTTGAGGAAGGGCCTCTTAAATAGTGCCCTTATGACATTGAAAAAAATATGTGGTCATCCTTCTTGTTTCCAAACTTCGGCTAGTTTAGCTTCTACCTTACAAGGTCTGCATATTGGGTGACAAGAGTAAGGACTAGGATAGTAGCACCTGGCGTTTCCACCGAAGGGTACTTTTAGAACACAAGATGGTCACCACAGTTGTGCTTACTAGTTCTCAACTTTTAGAATCGAGCTGAGTATACTGTTTAGTTACTACTGATCAAACAGAACCACACCACTAACCAACCAACAAAGAAACATTGTAAGTAAGGTTCCAGCAGATGTTGGAAAGTAAAAGGGGCCGGAAAACTGCAGGAGAATACAGGTTTATAAGCTCAGGGGAGTTAAGGTTGATGACTGCCAATGCATAACGTAGAACTTAGGTCTAATTTTTAAATGTAAAAGGAGTCAAAGGTAGCCAATAAGAAAGTGAATAGTTGTAATGATATGGTGGGAGGGGGCCTTTGGCAGGTTTGGAGCCAAGGTGCCCCATGGTGGGTGAGAGACAGAGATGCCATGCAGGCAGTGCTGAGTGAAGAGTTTTATTTGGTGGGGGGGGGGGGGGGGGAATGGGGGGGGGGAAAAAGAAAAAGGGGGGGGAAAGAAGGGGGGGGGGGGGGGGGGTTTCCTTTTTTAAGGGGGAGGGGAGTTTTCTTTCTTAAGGGGGACTTTATGTCAGGATGCAGGGTGGGTCCCCAAGGGGTGGGCCAGAATGCCAACAATAATAATACATTCTCTATTTTAGAGTATATTGAGAAATTTTTTTAAAAAAGGACTCTGAATGGAATTAAATCTAAATTTTTCTTCTTTTATTTATTTTCCCTTCCCCTGCCTTCCCTACCCCCCTTCCATCCCATCCTCCAAAAGAGTAAGTCCTCTCATGGGGGGACAGCAAAGTTGAGGCAGGACCAAGCCCCTTCCCCTGCATCAAGGGTGAGCAAGGTGTCCAGCTATAGGTAGTAGGTGCCAGAAAGCCAGCTCATGCACCAGGGATAGATCCTGATTCCACTGCCAGCAGCCCCTCTAACAGACCCAGCTACTCAACTGTCTCCCATATACAAAGGGCCTAGTCTGGTCCCATGCAGGTTCCAGAGCTGTTGGTCTAAAGTTCATGAGTTCCTATGAGCTTGGTTCAGTTGTCTCTGTAAAATCTCTCTAATTTTGTTCTATGAGACTGAAGATTACAGTTTTCTAAGGCATAATTTGTTCAGTTACAACCTTTTTTTTGGTATGAATTCTTTGTTTTTCAAGCTCTAGTCCATGATATAACTTCACTTTTAAAAACAAAACAAAGTTCGAATGTCATGTTTCGAATGTCATGTGCAAAGGCTGGTGTGTGTGACTGGAGAGTATCTATCCAGTGGAGGCAGAGAATAATGTGGCCTGGGACCCAGGCTGAAATGAACTTTCTAGCCCAAGGCTGGGATTAGATCCTAATGCCACAGGGAGCCTTTGGTGTATTTTTGGTAGTGAATAGTAATGGTCTGGTTAGCGAATGGAAGGAGACAAGGCTGGATTCTCCGTGTCAGCCACCTAGAAGAGCAGAAGTAGTTTGAAGGAGTAATTGGACAGTTGGTTAGACTCATGGGGAAACAGTGGAGATTTTGAGTATGGGTATAAAAAACCATGGGCTTTTTGGAGTTGATGAGTAGAGCAGAGAGTGATGAGAGAGGTAGGGGTGCAGAAGGTAGCTATGGTAACTGACACAGTAGAAGAGATAAGAGTGATGAGAGAGGTAGGGGTGCAGAGGTGGATGTGGTAACTGACACAGGAATCCGGGCAGTTATGATGATGCAAGGCAGCAAAAATGTAGGCAGGCAGAGGGAGGGGACCTTTGTGGATGTGCTTAGGGTGTTTCTATGCCTGAAGTGGGGGGAAAGCTGTAGACAAGGACAGAAGTTCCTTCTATGTGTGGTTTTAAAAAACAAACAGTTTTTCATGAACCAGAATCCACAGAATTTAGTCAAAAATAAGGTGAATAGAAAGGAAACTGAAGAAGGCAGTAAAATACCTTAGAAAAAGAGCAAGTGCATTTTCCTCCTCCTCTTTCTCTCCTAGGGTGATCATTGGTGTCCTGGTGGGTGGGATTAAGAACAGGCCCTGTAGGGCCTCCTCCACATGGCCTTGGCAGTGTGTGGTGCTGCACCAGCAGAGGTCAGAAGTGTTTTCTTTTAAATATTGAAGTACTGTTTTTTAAAAAAAAAATGTGGTGTATGCCAAACAGCTATTTTAGACTTTCTAAAGAAGATCTTGTTGTTGGCTTCTTCCCTCTCCCCTTGTCATGAGAAAGAGAGGAAGGGATTCTAGATATCTGGGGGCTGAGGGTTGGAGCACAGCCAGTGCTCAAAAGCTTCCCCTCTACCTGTCCACACATTGCAGTCACCTGGAGAGCCTTTCCCATGCTGATTTCTGCTTCCTCCTAAGACTCCTGTAAGTTTCTCACTGGCCTAAGGCTCAGCCACGAACAGAATTTCAAAAAGGAAATCTGGGTAGGAGAATCTAATGTGCATCTAAGACTGAGGACCATTGCCTTAAAGAAGAAATCTTTGGGAATGTTGATGTGCTTACTGGATGATGATTTCAGAGTAAGTGGCTGATGTTGTAGATTTGTCAAGAAGTTTACAAGTCAGATATGAAAGACAATTTGGAAAAAATAAACTTTCAGGTTTAAACTGTTCTAATTATGATACTGTATATATTTGCATGAATATATCAGACATTCTGAATACTGTATATGTATTTCATGTAGCTCATTTGGCCGTAACAGTCCCCCACTACAGCTTATCAATGTGAAAAAAAAAAAACAAACCTACAGTACATGTGACCCTTATGTGATCCAGAAATGTACTTCGATCTAGCAGAGGCACCATGATGTCACATCTGCTGTCATGACAAGGTTCTGTGAAAGAAATGAGAAAACATTTTCTTAGATGAGATTTAGAGTAGGTTAGAAGACATAAAGGCCTTTTCTTGAAGGCATTGCCAGTTATGCTTAAGTAGGATAGGTTCATTTAAACATACAGGGCTGGCCGGCTACCATTCACAAAGCTGAGATAATCCAGGCAACAAGATAAAGTCTCAGACTTGGTTGACTTGATATTTTAGTGGCAGGATAGACAATAAATGGGTGGACACAAATAAGCAAATAAATGTCCAGTAATGGTAACTGTAGTTCTAAAAGGAGTGATAGCAGAGATGGAGACTCAGGGGTATAGGAAGTGGCAGTGGTGTGGATGGGCTAGGTAGGAAGGGGGACTTGATTTAGGAGGTGATGTGATTGGGCAGCTGATTGATAAGATGGAACCAGCTTGGTCAAAAACAAACCAAAAAGCCTTCTAAGATATGGAACCTGTAGATGCAAGGCTGGAAGGCAGAATGAATCAGAATATTAAAGATCAGGACCAAAGTTGGACTGGGAATCAAAAACAGTAGCATAGTTAGAAAAGTGCTGGGGGATTGCCTCCTGTAGAGCAGAGGTTGCAAAGTGGGGGTCCCAGACTAGCATCTTCAGTACCAGCAAAGCTTTGGGCCCACTCAACATGCTGCCTTAAAGAGACTTCAGGGATGGGCTGAACCACTCAGAGAGAGTTGCTGCGCACTCACTCAAGTATGAGATCAACATTGTGGAACTAGGTCAGGAGCTTACATTTCATCCTCATTGCTGTGTGCAAAGTTATTTTCAACATGGACTGACATGATCTGATTTGCATTTTGGAGACAGCTATTCTGGGCTGTTTAAAGAATGGTTTATAATGTGTGATGTTAGTCAATGTTCCATCATTATAAAATATCCATGTAATTAACTGGTAACTGGTAAATTGCCCAGCTCTAATTTACGCACTCAGGAGGCTAAGGCTATAAAGCAAGTTCTAGGCCAGCCTGTGCTACATAGCAGGATTCTTTCTCAAATCCTTTCTCAAAACTTCCTAGGTTGGGGAACAGTAGTAGAGCAGTAGTAGAGCTCCTGCCTAGAGTTTTGGATTCAATCTGTCACACTACTAGAATGATAAAGGAAGGGAGAGAGGAGGAAAGGAAGCAAAGTGGAGACAATTTATATTGGCTCACAATTTTCAAGGGTCTGGTACCAGGTCAGGTGACCATTTGGGCATAAGGTAGCAGTGATAGGAAGCACATGTTGGAGCTGGCACATCCCAGTGACCTAAAGACATCCCACCAAGACCCACCTCTTAAAGTTCTACCACCACTCAGTAGTGTTACCTTGGTTTCAAATTCCAAACCATAATAGGGGACCTGAAGGTTGGGGAGTACCAGGACTTCAAGGAAGGTGAGTTTGAGTCTTTGTCCTTCCTCTGACCTGCTATATCTCCAGCCTGTTTGTGTTTGTTTGTTTTCTGGTTTTTTTTTTTTGTGTGTGTGTGTATGTTTTGTGTGTGTGTGTGTTTTGTGTGTGTGTGTTTTGTGTGTGTATGTGTTGTGTGTGTGTATGTGTGTGTGTGTTGTGTGTGTGTGTTGTGTGTGTGCGTGTGTGTTTGAGACATGGCCCTGCTAGGTTGCCCAGTCTGGCCTCAAAGTCCTAGATGCAAGTTGTTGAGCTGCTTCAGCACCCTGAGTAACAGCGAATTACAGACTTGTGCCACCATACCCAGATCTGGGGCTTTAAACTCTGACCCAGCCATGTCCCTTGAACTCCCAGGCAATTTTCTGAACAGTGCTGTGGTAGAAAATGAGGGTGTGAAGAGGGAAGTTCTGAAAAACATGGGTCTTTTTACCCAGTAATTCCTGTTTTGTGCCCCTCCTACAGCCATTTTTCTTGTCTTCACAGCCAAGTGACTTTTTCTTCCTATAATAAAGGCTGTGGCCTGGCACTTGGGCATTACATCACTTGGCCCAATCTCTAAAACAACGCAGAAATGCAAGTGCTAATGTCTGCCAGGCTCTTGTAAAAACACCCAGGTCAGTTCCTTCCTTCAGACCAGCCTTTGAAATAACACTGTTGATAATGTTATCTGGGCTGTCCTGCCTTGGGGCTCAGAGTCGGCTCTTTGTCATCTAAGCATGTGATATTTAAAGAAAGACTCCTGTGGTTTGGAAAGTCCTGGCAAATATGGGTCTGAAGACAATAGACTGTGGTATGAGCCATAGCCCTGACATTTACAAGTTAAGACCTTGAGTGGCTCCTTTCACCCTCTGGGTCATTGGTCTCCCCTCAAATGCAAACAACAGATGGACCCCAGAGGGTCATACTCATAGTATAACGACCCAGTATGTATATGTCTTCAGCTTGAAGGTTCCATCACACTTGACACATTGTGAGTTTTCTTATGTCCCAAGTGCTTACCCAGAGTAAATAAAATATTCAGGCAAGGGACTGGAGAGATGGCTCAGAGGTTAAGAGCACTGGCTGTTCTTCCAGAGGTCCTGAGTTCAATTCCCAGCAACCACATGATGGTTTACAACCATCTGTAATGAAATCTGGTGCCTTCTTCTGACCTGCACAGATGCAGGCAGAACACTGTATGCATAAGAAATAAATAAATATTTAAAAAAAATACTAGGGTAAACAATCCGGGAGCCCGTAAAGAGCACAATCTGGCAAGAGCTATTGCTGGTCTTCCCGTAGGTTGCTAAGCAGACTCCTCAACCACACTCTGAAGGGTTGGTGTAAATGCCTTTTAGCCTCTCACACCTTTGGCTTGCTCAGTTGCCTTTCTCAGCATGAGCAGTTGAGTGACAGAAATCCAGGACAACGGTGGGTTTTGCTGCACACATTTTGCTACACATGAGCATCTTTACTCATAAGTAAGATCCTAAGAGTTATTTCAAGACCCAAAGTTTCTAGCTCCACTCTCAGTCCCCCAAAATCTAGTTGTAGATGAGCTAGAGATGGGAGGAGATGCTCATGACTGGGGTGAGAGAATGTGTAATACTAAATGAAAGATGTGGTAAAGAATGCTAAGTTGTGTGTCCAGGGATCCTAGAATCTGAAGAAAGGGCAGACCTAAAACTGCAGGAGTGAGCAGAGATGGTTTCTCTGAGGAAGATTTGCCAACTTCAGAGAATGTTACAGAGGTTCTGAGGATGGGGGTGAGCCTGGTTTGTGACCTCAAATCTGTTGATGAGGTTTGGAAGAGAAAGAAGGGATGTGTTAGGAATGTAAAGAAAGGGAGTTTGAAAGAACTGGATTATTGTTACGAATCTCATCAACTTTTGCTGCCTAGCAAACTACTGCCAGGACTAATAACTTAAGACAGTAAACATTCACACACAGAGCATGATTCACACACATTATTACACAGAACAAAATAATTTGGTGAAGGAGGAGAAAAGAGAAATGCATTCAGAGTTGTAGAAGTGTTCTCCTAGAAAAATGTTTTATAGAAACAAAATTCTTATTCCATAGAACTGTAAGTAATTGCATAAAATACCTGTTGTAGTCTGTCCTATAATTTTTTTCATGCATTAGTATCTTCAAACTTTTCTGTGGTATACATTTTTTAAAACTGAAAATGCATATTTGCAGTTATCTCAAAGTAGTGGAAGTGTAGATAGACACATCCCATGCTTAGTTTTTCACACTGCGTGCTGCTGTTTAGCCAGTGTTTACCTTAGCTAACCCATTCTTTTTTGGTAAGATTTATTTTTGTTTCTAATTATGAGTATGGGTGAATGTCTGTGTTCATATGAGTACAGATGTCCTCTGAGACCAGAAGAGGGCACTAGATCCCTGGAGCTGTAGTTACAGGCAGGTGTGAGGAGCCTGATGTGGGTGTTGGGAATTCTATGCAAGAGCAGTGCTTACTTTTATCAACTAATCCATCTCTCCAGCCCTAAACTATTCTAATAAGGCTCTTTCATCACTTATAAATGTTCTAATATTCAATCTTTGTACAGAGGTATTAGTGTATCACATGTTTGTCAAATAACTATATTTTTCTATATTTGATTATAAAAATGAGCTTAGTTTCAAATATCAACTTGTACTTTTTCTACTTGGCACTAAGGTTTGTTATTTCTTGATTGTCTTGCCAAATCAATAATGTCAGCTTGTCCTCACACTCCAGGTGTTTTCTGTAAATGAAGTACTTAGTTACTGATAGGGATTTGTATTTTGGAGGTGCTTGATCTAGCTACAAAGAAAAGTTAGCAATCTCTCCATTATAAGATGGTCCTAAAAGTTTCAATTATGTTTATTTTTATACTATGATAATGCTAGACCTGTATGATGGGAGCAATTAAGAGAGCTCATTATTGTAGTTTAAAAATTGTACATAAGATTTGTTTTATTGTTTCTAAATTTGCTTCTGCTGAATGGTATATTCCCCATGCAAATGGTGGCAGACATGACTAAAATTGGTTGCGTGGAACAAAACAAGATGACAAGTGGTTGTTTATGTGATCTGTCGTTCTGAGTATCAGTGCTCTGGGTGAGCCTAGGTTGGTTTTGGCAGCAAACGGCCACACTGCCATCTCACCAAAATCACCCAAAGCCTCTTGGAAGCTGCAGGGCACTTTTGTTCTTAAGTCCAATAGTAGGCTGTTCGATAGCCCACAGCAAGTCACAGGCAGCCCTGTCTCCGCATTGGAGATGGGAGAATACAATAAAAATGGCAGAGGATTGGAAGCAGGGAGGGTGAAGGAGTGTGACCCCTTTACTGCTAACCTCAATTTCTTAAGGTGCCCTCACAGACCTGGGTCAGTTGGCCAGGTGTAGAGTTGGGTCAACATACCTTTTTGTAAAATACATAAAGAGAAACAAACAATAAAATAAACAATGCATGTTTTAGGTGTGGTGAGACATGGTGTCACAACTGCTGTACCTTGTCCTCTTAGCACAAAGGCCGCCGTGGAAGACACAGGAAATAAGTGCAGTGCTCCCATGAAAGGGTGCTTTCAGAAGCAGGTGGCAGGCTAGATAGGGGAAATGATGACAAAGATGAGTAACAAGTCAGTTTTGATGATAATGCTGGGGTGCTTTCCCTTCACACCCCCCCTTCCGTCTAGCTCTGCATTTTCTGTCTGATACGTTTTGGACTCAGCCCTTTCTCTTCCTTTCCCCTTTACGTCTCTCTGTCAGCCTTTGCTTCAGGTGAAGTCCCTCCTGTCTTCTTTTCTTTGTGTGCTCACCTCATTTTCGTCCTCTGGTTTCTCTGAGTTGGCTTTTCTTCTTGAAGGTGGAAGGTAATTGTGTTTCTTCGGGTAATAGAAACATCTCAGCCGTGGAATAGTTTGAAAGTCAGGGCTGGGAGAACGCCTAAGACTTGAGATCTGAGCCACTAGCGGGGTACAAGGACAGCTTGTTTATGAGAAGATGCGAGACGAGACGCATCCATTAGGAAAGTGTGAAGAAGTCTGGGATGACTTCCATTTACACAGAGCTTGTGGAAACAAAACAGGAAGACAGTCTGTAAACAGTGAGTCAGTACAATTAAAACGTAAGGGAGTGGCTCTGCTGCTCGGGCCTTGCACGTGCCACCGTGCTGTGCTAAAGAATGTAATTAAAACTCTAATGGCAAAATTACAGAGCTGGATTCTCTCTGGGTCCTTTTCAGCCTTCGGTTTAAGTAAGAGAAGCTTGATGTTAGTTAGTTCAGGTCATATGTCTGGGCTACAGGTGAATAAACAGGGTAATGGCAGCAAGGGCATGCTTTTGATTATAGAGATGAGTGCACCCCTGTGGTCTCCAGACTGGAGAGGAAGTTCAAGTCCCACCCGGCTTTATTTTCTTGTTCTCTGCTAATGCATATGGTGTAGCCATCGAATTAATAGCACTCATTTAGGTGTGAGTAGGTAAAGAGTCCATTGAAATATACAGCACTTTTAAAAGTAACTTTAGCCAGGTGATAGTGCACACCTTTGATCCCAGCACTTGGGAAGCAGAGGCGGGTGGATCTCAAGGCCAGCCTGGTCTACAGAGTGAGTTCCAGGACAGCCAGGGCTAGACAGAGAAACCTTGTCTGGCAAGAACAAACAAACAAGCAAAAAGTAACTTTAAATCCTTTCTTAAGAAAATTGCACTATTATTTATTTCCCATGTGATCTTGTGTGAATTAATTCTGTTAATTAATCCTAAAATTTAGGAGGGATAATTTTAGTTACTGCCACTCGTTGGGGATTTTAGAGGAGGTACTGCACTGGTCAGGCAGGGTTCTCTAGCAGAAGAGCTGGTAGGATATTTGTGATCCATAGGAAGAGATTCATTATGAGGGATTGGCCCCTGAATCCAGAAGCTGAGAGGTCTGTGACCTTTTGTCTATATTATATTCTATAAGCTGGAGGCCTGTCTAAATGCCAGATGTCTGAGAGCAGAGAGCCAAGGTGTGTGAATCCCTTCCAAACCCAATGGTCTAAGGGTCAGAGCACCAGTAACCAAGAGCAGGAGAGAAAGAGCAGGCGCTTCCCTATCTGATCTGTGGGTCCTCCACAGGATCTGGGTGCTGTACATTAGTGAGAATACACCATCTTAATCAATCCACCAGCACAATGACTGATGTCTCCCAGAAATACCCCTGCATTCACACACCAAAGAGATGCTGTATCAATTCTCTGGGTACCCCCTTAGCCCATTCAAGTTAATGTGTCAATGAGCCATCATGGGCATTTACTCCTTTAGTGCTTTCAGGAGAAATGGGTACCTTGCTGAGTGAACACTCACTCCCACTAGATCTGGACTTAGTGCTCTGTGAAAGGTATTCAAACATTTCATTTCAGCCTCATAACAACCCTGTTAATTTGATTTTTTCGGCCTTATTTTGTGGTCTGCAAAACAGGGGCTTAGAATGGTTAAACTCCTTGCTTGAGGTTCCAAAGACTGGTCAGGGCTGAGCAGAGGTTTCAGGTCAGCCTGTCTACAGTGGGTCTCCAAGTGTAGTGCGATTACCTTCAGCAGCAGTAGCACCCACATGTGAGGAAAGCAGATATCCAGGCCCTCCCTAGACTTACAGAATGAGACATTCAGAGGACTTACTTATTCCTGCAGTCTGCGTTTTAAGAGCTGTCCCAGTGATTCGAAAGACAGATGGAGCTCAAGCTTGTGAACGATGAGGCAATGGCAAGATGAGGGAATTTAGACTAACTAGAAAGAGGTACAAAATTAAATGCTTCTAAAGCTCTTTACTGCTAATCTCGCTCCAGCAGGAAGTCATGATAAAGGAAGAGAAACTTCTGAGAAAACAAACAAACAAACTGCCTTGCCCAGGTCCATACAGATTCATTTTTCAGTGTGTGTGTTGTGTGCATGTGTTATATGTACTGGTTAGTGCATGTCAGGGTGTGTGTCTGTGTGTGTGTGTGTGTGTGTGTGTGTGTGTCTGTGTGTCTGTGTGTGTAAATCAGAGGCAGACATTGGATGTCTTTTTTAATTGCTCTCCAGCCTTATTTCCTTAGCGGGTCTCTCCCCTAATATGAAGTCATCCTTTTGGCTAGTGAGCTTCAGAACTGCCTGTCTTAGTCCTCTCCCACACTGGGCTAACAGGGCACAAGTACTGTGCTTGGCTTTTTGCATGGGTTCTGGAGATCCAAACCCAGATTCTTATGCCTCAAAGTCAGGCTGTTTACCACCTGAGCGATCTTCCTAGCCCTGGTCATAATAGATTTCATTGAGCGTTTCTATGTGCCGGGATCAGTGTGCACATCGCATTTGACACCAACCTTGAAAACCTTGGGTGCTTGTGAAGTTGTGAGAGCTAAATTAGGTTATTTTCCAGAGTATATAAGAAAGAAAGATTTGGGTCATTTGAGGAGCTATGTATCAGCCAGCAAGTAGCAAGAGTGGATCTGTGGTCCAGAACTGGCTATTCGTATTGTATCCACTCATCACAGCTACATCTATGACACAGAACGGCTGCTGGCCCAGAACCATTTTTGGATGGTAAATATGAATATAAAAATATATAATTAAAAGCAATCTTTCTTAAATTGAATAAAAGAAGCTAGAATCAAAGATCTGTTTGTGTGTAGATGGATTTTTATGCCTACTTTTTGTGAACCTGATGTCTCCTCCTTGCCCAGCAGGTACACTGAGCTACATTCAGGCCCCACAGAGCTGTTCAGCTCTTTTAGTCACCGTTTACTTTAGCTATTCTAGAGCGTAATGGTAATGTCGCCAGGTTTTTAATCCAATTCTTTTAGGAAAATAAAGACAGAAAGAAATTATTTTTTCTGTAATTGCCCCCAAGTGCCCCTAGCAGCACCAACCGGCTCCCTAATGATCAATAAAATGAGCCATAAGGATAGTGAAGCAACTGAAGGATTTTTCAGTTGCTAATTGTTTGGGGAGGGAAAGGTAGGTAAAATGAACATAATGTTTTCTTTCAGTTGGTGGGAGTAGACTTAATACCTTTTCAGCAAGAAAGCCTATCTTTTTAAAAACTTACTGTGATTTTAATAAATCATTAAGAGGTATATGATTTCTATTCTTCTTTCTCTGAAAGCCACAAATAATAAGTGATTACTAGGAAGTGCCCTTTGTCAAAGCATTTGTCCAAGTGTTTGGGGGTGGGGGCAGAGACACCTTCCAGGAGTTTGGGCTGACCTTCCCCACTAAGGCATCATCTGAGAACAGCTCCTCAGCCCCTGTTCTGTCTCCTGCCTAGTGTGTCTTCTCACAAGTACTCAGTAGGGAAAGTGATCCCTGTGGTTCTGGTGAGATGCAGGGAGGCTCCTGGGCTGGTGCTGCTCGCCAAAGCAAAGTTACCTGGATGGCGTTTGCAAGTAAAGAACGGATTCTTGTAGTAAATGGTCTTTAGTCTTTGCGAAAGAGTTCTTTCCAAAGGCTTAAAATATAGAGTTAGTTAAGGGATGGGTTTGGAACTGCACAGAAACAGGCATAATTTTGGCTTTGCTGGGCAGAGATGTGACCTTGTCTGTCTTAAACTCACTAAGAATAAGCTTCCTTAGTTAAAAAATAGGAGTGAAAAATACCTACCTAGTGTTGCCTTTATAGGGCTTAAATGAGACGGGCCATTTTAGAATGTAAATCACAGTATGTACGTTCAGTAGTTTCTTTCATACCTAACTACAAATAATTTCCTAAGTCCTTATTGTGGTGTGTAAATTGTCTATATGACCCACCATTTTACTGTTCCCTGAACGTGGCAGGCATGTTCTGATTTCTAGGCATTTGCATTTTGCCTTTATTTTTATTCATATTTATTCTCATTCTCTATCCCTCCTCCTTCCTGCCCAAATGATGTTACTTCCTACAGGCCTTTTGACCATTTTACCTTACTCTTCCTTTTTTTTAAAAATCTTTGTATTTATTACTATACAGTATTTCTTTGGTTTCTATTTATTTCCAGAATTTCTGTGAAGCATAAGATCTGGCAGCAGAGACTTTTTATTTTATTTTATTTTATTTTATTTATTTATTTATTTATTTATTTATTGGTTTTTTTCGAGACAGGGTTTCTCTGTGTAGCTTTGCGCCTTTCCTGGAGCTCACTTGGTAGCCCAGGCTGGCCTCGAACTCACAGAGATCCGCCTACCTCTGCCTCCCGAGTGCTGGGATTAAAGGCGTGCGCCACCAACGCCCGGCTGAGACTTTTTATTTATTTATTACTCTATCCCAGCAAGGAGTTAAGGCACTACCCAGTGAATGTTTAAGAAGTACTTATTGTGATCTACCAATTCCTAAGTTATGAATTCCAGATACAAACTTATAACAATTTAAGTGATTCCTCAATTTTGAAGATTTTAAAGATACCAGGGAACTGGAGCTGAATGTTGAAAGAAACCAGGCGAAGATATATACCCCATGGCTGCTGTAGAGGTATGGCACTTGAAGCTCCTTTCACAAAAAAGCTGCCAGGAAGTGGATAGTCAGCCATGTGGGGCAGTGGGGTTGCTGCTTCTTCCATAGTTCCTTTGGACATTCACACTGAACAAACACTGCATAACTAAGAGGTGGCCTGTCCTGGCCCACCTGAGGCTCCCCTAGAGAGGCTCCTGTCCTCTGCCCCCACCTGATGCAGCTCTTCTACAAGAAGTACTGCTTTGTGAGACCTCGGGGCCCACTCTTGTTCTTCTCTTGTCTTCTTTGGAATGTTCTTGCTGGACTATGGCCCAGAATGCTCTGCTGCCTCTTCCTGATTCCCCCGCCTCCTCGGTCACAGGCGTTTGGCCAGCTTTTCCATCAAGCTCAGTTCTTGTGGTGTCTCTGGCTCGGTGGTCTAAAGGACTCAGCTGCCCTTTCTCCCATTGGGAGGGCCACATACTGAGTCACCAGGAACTAAGGCTGACTGCTCACCATGAGTCCCTCCGTGGGGTGGTGGCAGTGTCTATGGATGCTGCTACCGCCGTCGCTGCACCTCCCTTACACAGGAAGAAGAGTTACAGAGCCAGCACTGGTCCCAGGCTCCAGTGGGGACTGTGTGTTTGAGACCCAGTGGGAGCCATTGTATAACACAAAGAGCAGGAGAGGGGCTTCCTATGGAGCTGTTTAGAAGAGCAGCTTCAGAGGCCATGTGGTTAAGAAGAATTGCATACATTCTGTGAAAAGTACATGAAATCCAGTCTTTTCATGACCCTTTGAGTATTGTCATGTCCACAGAGCAAGAGTTGAAAATGTCCTTTTTTATGTCTGCCTTTTCAGATACAAGTGTTTCCTGTCGCTGTTTTTAATTACTTGGTATAATGTATTATTCTGGAACAAATAATTTTAATTAGAGATGCTACCATAAAAAGGAGTTCATTATCTTTCTATCATATTTGAAATACATCTAGAAAATACATCTGTTGTTTGTAGAATTTGAAGGTTCAGGAGAGGGGGGAACAGGACATATTTCTGATATTGGTAGGAATATTCATTACAGATCCTACTTATTTGCCTCCAGAGCTTGGAATAAGCTACCCCCTTCAGTTTACCCTTCCTTAGTTACTCAGACACCCAGTTTTGACTAATGTGACAGTTCCCTGTCCTCGAAAGTTCCCGTGAGTAATTATTAGTTTGTTTGAAGACTTGTTTTGTTGTTCCGTCTTCTGTATGTGCAGAGGTAGTTGTTGAGTGCTTTAGCAAGCATTTCTTTATGCTTCTTCTGTCAAGAACCAGGGGCCCACCCACAACAGTGTCCCACTGTAGACCACAGCAGTGTTCCACTATAGCACCACAACAGTGTCCCACTATAGACCACAACAGTGTCCCACTGTAGACCACAGCAGTGTCCCACTGTAGACCACAGCAGTGTCCCACTGTCTTATCACAGCAGTGTCCCACTGTAGACCACAACAGTGTCCCACTGTATCACCACAGCAGTGTCGCACACTAGCACCACAGCAGTGTCCCACTGTAGACCACAGCAGTGTCCCACTGTAGACCACAGCAATGTCCCACTGTAGACCACAGCAGTGTCCCACTGTAGACCACAGCAGTGTCCCACTGTA
>CABHPP010144961.1:0-38552 GCA_902168425.1 Peromyscus attwateri
TTCACTTCACACTAATCATCACCATACTGCAAATAGACCTCATGATTTTATCCCTCTTATCTGACAAATATTTTATATCCTTGCCTGAATACCCCTCCAAGAATCCCCCATCCTCATCTACCCCAACGTTAGTACCCAATATTTTCTTCTCTATTTCCATAAGACCAACCTTTGTTGACTTCATATATGAATGAGGACATGAGAGAGTTTCCTCTCTGGGCCTTATCATGATCTTTAACGTGTGAGTTAAATGTGTCTTGAGTTTCCTGTAAGAGCTGTGCTTCTGAGAGGGACAATGAAAACATTAGTGAACCAGCTAAAACAAGAAAATAACAGTCTGGCGTGAGATGATAGCTAAGGTTTAAAAACACCACTACTAAAAACAAATAAACAAGCAAAACAAAAACTGAAACCCTTGTTAATTTACAGCTAAGAATGTCTTGAGCTACAAAAGATTGCACTCCAGTTTCACTTTACTGACCATGCCATTTCCTTGTTCCCTTGCTTTTAAGTAGAATAAAAATATTTAAAATATTCACCCAAAGTCAAGGTCAGTTTTAAACAATATTCTCCCTTCAATTTCTTCTTTATATCTCAATTACTTTAAGAGGTAATATTAAAGTTCTTTAAATTATAGAATGGTAATAGAGAAATTAGATGTTTCTGTTTTCAAATCTTTTTTTAAAGAAATGCTACAGTTAAATGTGATAAAACAAGCTATTAATGTATTTACAATTTATACAAACAACTTGAAAATATTTGTACTTGTAAAAATGCCTTTGAAAGCAAATTTGAAATTTTCTTTTGATAAACTCTTTCATAATGTGTCTACAAGACATATTATATGCTTGGTAGGGGAAACTCAGCAACAGCTCACAATACCATTTAGAAAGTTCACATGAACTTTGTTAGCAAAACTGATTTGTTAAAAACTTTACCTCACTCTTCCCAGCCATATCTTTTTCTCTTCTTATCTGTTCTTTTTTTTTTCCTTTTCTTTCCTTTTCTCCTCTCAATTAAAAATAACAGCTGTAATCAGGAAATAAACATGGAAGTCATAATGTTTTGATGTGGAGTTGTGTTGGATATATGGTTAGCTTTGAGATTTTGCCACATGAAGAGAACAACATGGATGGTTATTCTCTTGAGGGCATGGACCCATTCATCTTATTTGTTATGTCCCTGTGCTAACACATAGAACATAATATGTGCTTTCATTCTGGGCTCAGCAAAATAACCATAAAAAATGATACCAAATCTTACTTATGATTGCTGGTATATGCTTATGGGAGAGTGTAGACTTGCAGAATGACTTGACTTCTCTTATAACAAAGAATTTGGAATGCTTTCCTTCACCATTAAGTTTAACCATGGTGATGATCAACACTGATTTCCAACTTGATGTGATTTAAAATCAGGACGTGAACAAATGTATGGGTGTGTGTATAAGGTGTTTCCTAGATCAGTGTATTGGATATGGATACACTCACTGGTGAAACTGTTGTCTGGGCTGAGGTCCTCCAGACAGAACAGAAAAGAGAAAGCAATCTGTGCAGTCCGGCTGTGCACTGCTCACGCCTCCTTACTGAGGTTGGGTGTGAGCAGCAGCCTCTGACTCACGCCACTATCACTTCCAACCACAATGGCCTGTGCTCTTGAACTGTGAGATGGGACAAACCCTTCCTTCTTTAAAGCACTTTTACCAGGCATTTTGTTGCAGCAAGAAGACATGGAACTGTGGTGGTAGCAATATCAGGTAATTCTAGCTGCTTATGAGTATTTTATGTCTCCTTTAAAACCACTTGTTCCCTCACCTGTGGAAATAAACAATCAATTCTGTAGTAGATTTTGTTTATCTCTTCATTTTGTTTATTTAATTTCTACAGCTGAAGTTCAGTTTTAACTCTATGAGGAAAGACTAGTTTAATTGTCTATAACACTGGGCTATTAGGATATTCTTTGAATTTCACATTGCTTTTTATTGAACAAAAATTCTTCACTCTTGTTTTGGATGTCTTAGTGGGGAAAGTTACAGAGACCTGTTTATGTTAAGCCTCCTTGGCTAGTGAGATAATTCTTACCTGAATCTGAATTTTAAATATGACTGAAACTAGCCCTCCTAATGTATTCCCCCAAGATTTTGGTGAGAGTTTTTTTTTTTCCTTGATTAAAAATGATTCCTGATGAGAATGCGACAGGTTTAGCATTGAAGCAGAAACTTATTTCCGTGGTGTGGTAATGAATAGACACTTTGTTTTCTCAGACCTATCTCATTCATTGATTTGTCCAAACAAATATTTGGACAATAAATGTTTACAGTGGCAGTTTTTCTTTTTCAGGCATAATTTTGAAATGAAAGCATTCAAAATGGGAATGTTTGGAAGATCATCTCCTAAAACAGATAGGTATGGCCATCATTTGCTTATATGAATTCAGTTTCTCACTTATCTAGGAAGTTCTGTCTAATGCTTAACACTCGACACAGACTTGACCCAATTCCACACATACAACAGAAATATTTCCACCTTCCTAATTTTGTTTAAGATGTCTGTTTTGCAATTTATTCAAAAGGTGTGGATCTATATATTTTGACTTCTTAAAACAATCAGGTTAATTTGTTGAGTTATGAAGTTTAAAAAATCAAGTGAGATCCTGCCCCCGGACTTCCCTTCTGGACCAGAGGTGAGTTTACTGGCTCAGCCTAGACCCCATCCCTGGGCACCAGCCACTCTGGCGAAGACATGCCTAACGTGGCCCCAGGTTCTGGCCACCAGGCAGGTTCCCTTCTAGCCCTATCAGGAAGGCTCCCCTTCTTCAAGACCCCTGGCAGACCCTGCAGTCTCCACGCCCTGCCCCCACGCCCATCCGCCCGAGACCACAGCAACTTCCTGAGACTTGGAGACCGGCCCCCAGCTCCCATCCTGCCCCTGGACTTCCCTTCTCGACAAGAGCTCCCATCCTGCCCCTGAGTTCCCATTTGGACAAGAGAGCTCCCATCTGAACAAGAGAGAGAGACTTCCTGAATCTGTCAGCTCTGTCCGTACCAAGTGCACAGATAAGACTAAGAACAAACCACAAGGAGATGGGCAGACGCCAGGGCAGAAGTACAGACAACAAAACGAAGAGCAATACAGCATCACAAGAACCTAGCCCTCCTCCAACACCTAGACCTGAACATCAAAAATTAGAAGAAGCAGAAGAAAACAGCCTTATGAATAACATCATGAAGAAGGTAGAGTCTTATATAGAGGAAAAGACAAAAAAAAATGGGAAGAACGCTATAAAAAATTAGAGGAAAGGACAATTAAAGTAGAAGAAAACAATAAAGTCCTGGAAGAAAACAATAAAGCACTAAAAGAAAATCATGAAAAAGCAATGAAACAAATGAAGGAAACAGTCCAAGACCTGAAAATGGAAATAGAAAAAATGAAAAAGACACAAACAGAGGGAATGCTGGAAATAGAAAATCTGAGGAAACAAATGGAAACTTCAGATGCAAGTATAACCAACAGAATGCAAGAGATGGAAGAGAGGATCTCTGGCGTTGAAGATACGGTAGAAGAAATAGATTCATCAGTCAAGAAAACACTAAAGCCAAAAAAGTCATGAACCAAAATGTCCAAGAAATTTGGGACACCATGAAAAGACCAAACCTATGAATAATGGGGATAGAAGAAGGAGAAGAATATCAACTCAAAGGCACTGAAAATATATTCAACAAGATCATTGAAGAAAACTTTTCCAACTTAAAGAAGGAAATGCCTATGAAGATACAAGAAGCCTATAGAACACCAAACAGACTAGACCCCCCCCCCAAAAAAAAGTCCCCTCACCACATAATAATTAAACAACTAAAGTACAAAATAAAGAAAGAATATTAAGGGCAGCTAAGGAAAAAGGCCAAGTGACTTATAAAGGCAAACCCATCAGAATAACACCTGATTTTACAATGGAGACTTTGAAAGCCAGAAGGTCCTGGACAGAGGTAATGCAGACACTAAGAGACCATGGATACCAGCCTAGACTAATATACCCAGCAAAACTTTCAATCATCATAGACGGAGTGAACAAGACATTCCAAGACAAAGCCAGATTTAAACAATACTTATCCACAAACCCAGCCCTACAGAAAGCACTAGAAGGAAAATTCCAACCTAAGGAAGTCAGATACACCCTCAAAAACACAGGCAATAGATAAAGCAACAGAAGTAAACCCCAAAGAAGAGAAGTACACACACACTACCACCAAAAAATAACAGGAATGAACAATCACTGGTCATTAATATCCCTTAATATCAATGGACTTAATTCACCTATAAAAAGACATAGGCTTACAGAATGGATACGAAAGCAGGATCCATCTTTCTGCTGCATACAAGAAACACATCTTAAACTCAAAGATAGACACTACCTAAGAATAAAAGGCTGGGAAAAGACTTTCCAATCTGCGGGAGACCCCAGATAGATCAACAACAGAGAGGGAGAACAAGGAATAAGAGACCATGATGAATGAGGACCACATGAGAATAGGAAGAGGCAAGGTGCTAGAGAGGCCCACAGAAATCCACAAGGATACCCCCACAGTGGACTGCTGGCAATGGTCGAGAGATAGCCTGAACTGACCCACTCCGGTGAGGGGATGGCCAAGCACCCTAACTGTCATGCTAGAAACCCCATCCAATGACTGAGGGATCTGGAAGCAGAGATCCATGGCTAGGCCCCGGGCAGAACTCCGGGAGTCCAATTGGCGAGAAAGAGGAGGGTCTATATGAGCGAGAATTGTTGAGACCAGGGTTGGATAAAGCACAGAGACAAATAGCCAAATGAATGGAAACACATGAACTATGAACCAATGGCCGAGGGTCCCCCAACTGGATCAGGCCCTCTGAATGGGTGAGACAGTTGCTTGGCTTGATCTGTTTGGGAGGCATCCAGGCAGTGGGACCAGGTCCTGTGCTCATTGCATGAGTTAGCTGTTTGAAACCTGGGGCTTATGCAGGGTCGCTTGGCTCGGCCTGGGAGGAGGGGACTGGCCATGCCTGGACAGAGTCTACCAGGTTGATCTCAGTCCTCGGGGGAGGCTTTGCCCTGGAGGGGGTGGGAATGGGGGGTTGACTGGGGGGAAGGGGAGGGGAGTGGGAGGTGAGAGAACAAGGGAATCCATGGCTGATATGTGGAACTGAATGGTATTGTAAAATAAAATAAAAAAAAATCAAGTGAAAATAAAATTCATTAGTATTTTTATAAATGAGAATTCATAACACAAGGAATAAGACTTCACTCAGAGTCAGAATAGACATACACTCAGTATTTTGGTATGATCAGGGCTATTAAACCCATAACTTTCAAATGTGGGGTTACTAGTGTTGAAAACAATTAATAGACACATATGCCTGTGAAAACTGTAGAATTGTAAATGCTGAGGGAGCAACAATTTCTACAACTCAAAATTAGAATACTAACTTTATCACATTTGATTTTTATAATGTAATATAACTATATAAAGACATGTATGTATAAAAATATTTATTGGGTCTTATTTATGAGAACAAACTCAAGAAGTAGGGATTGAAAATTCAACTATAAATTGTTGGGAGCCAAATAAATCCTCTTTACTGAGGAAATAGTTGTATCATGTAACTTCAAGAAGCTAATTTAAGTTTTTATTGGCATTTCAGATTTACTGGCAATGTAAATAAAGTATTGAAATAACTAATGTGTCAAGTGGCTAATGTTTGCTGTTCGGTACAGGTTAAGATATCTTGGTGGCAATGAGATGTCACCAGCCATAAAGGTAAACATTTACTATATAAAACGGTTATGTGGCGCCAAAATGTAGAGCAAGAGTTTCCTGAGAAACTAAAACCTGAGAAAGCTTAAAAAAAAAAAAAAATTGTAAAACAGAGCTAAAAACAGCTTCCTAGATGTCGCTCTTGGGCCAGTCACAGCCTGCGGACTTGAGCTACTCTATGGTGGGTTCTTGGCATAGGGCTTGACCTGCAGCATGGTGGATTCTGCTGCAGTATACAAAGGCATCTCCAAGCCACACATTACACTGAATGGTGGATTTAGCCTTTGCTAGTACAGACAAAAAAAAAAAAGAGGTTTCTGGGGTATATGCTGCTTTGATGGAAGCATAGACCCACGGCCTCCCAGAGTCAGCAGACAGCATACCTCCCAGAGCTGTTGAATTATCTCCACCATGTTGAAAAGCTGAGATGGGGCAGAGTCAGCAGCCAAGGTTGCTGCTTTAGTACTGACCACTGCAGTTTAAAGCAATAGATTCACAATAAGGCAGATTCAGATGGAGTAAGACTTTAAATGGTTTACAGTATGTGTAAAAATGTACGTAGGCTTGGATGAGAGAAGAAAACGAATATAGACAATTATATAAGAAATAGCTTTAAAGGCCGGGCGGTGGTTGCGCACGCCTTTAGTCCCAGCACTCAGGAGGCAGAGCCAGGCGGATCTCTGTGAGTTTGAGGCCAGCCTGGACTACCAAGTGAGTTCCAGGAAAGGCACAAAGCTACACAGAGAAACCCTGTCTCGAAAAACCAAAAAAAAAAAAAAAAAAAAAAAAAAAGAAATAGCTTTAAAAAATAAAGTCTATAAAGAGACAGTAAAGATAATGTAAAAAATAAGCCAAATAAAGATGGATATTACAGAGAGTCTGTATTATATTGTCTTTGAAACTTTTAATTGTAGAGAGACATTTGATTGTAAAAGCTGCTGAGTTAAATCAATATGTATATTTTAGAGATACCTTGATTTCAAAATTTATGTCTAAGGATACATTGCTTTGGAAAAGAGGTTCTGCTTTTGCTTCCACAGAAGATGAGAACCTGTGGATTGCTTCTAGGCTCATATGGTTTGATCAAGGAAGACCCCCTTAGAGGTCTCCAGATGATCCAGTATGCAAAATCAGCTTCAAGGCAATTGGCTCAGACAATGCAGCATCACAGACTACTCTAGTCAGGAATTGACCATAATTCTTAATTTTCTCAGAATCCCCATAAGATTACCAGTGCCCACCACCAGCAGGAAGTAGTATGAGAAGCTACGCCCAAATTCTCAAAATATTGTTTATAAATGTTTATTTTTATTTAAAGGGGGTTGATATAAAGGCAATCTGTTTCTAAAGAAGAAAAGGGGATAGTATAGATATGATAGAATGAAAGGGTAGATTATTGAATCTACTTTTAAAGAGCAACAACTTGTTTGAAATGTTTTACAATGCTATAGATTTTAGTTTATTGATACAAGTTTAAACTTAATTTTGTTATACTGTATATATATTTCTATTCTCATTTGAGGTATTATGTTTATGTAACTCATTTAGATTGTAATGGATAATTAAGAAATACAGATTAATAATTCGTCTTCTATGATAGTCAAACTTATAGTCATGTTGTTTTCTAGGTATACATAGATGTAATTCAATTAGGCAGGTATTCTTCAAACACTTCAAAGACCTACAGAATATGGTATTTAAAATATTTTAAAAATTTAGACTTTTCTGGACAGTAAGACATGTCTGCTCCTGGCAGCACCGATTTACTTCAAAGAGAAAGATGGGCATCAAAGACACTCTATATGGAGTTTATCTCCTTCTTGGCAAAAATAGCCATTTGGGCAAGAAACTGTTCTTGCCTAGACTGTTTGACAAAATGTTGTGTCGACTGGACATGCAAGACCCATAGAAAGGTAACCACTGAACTTTGCAAGGTGAGATGGTCCTTCAGGTTCCTGCTTCACAGAGGAGACTGCCAGACATTCTACAGGACACAGAGAAAAAAATGACTGAGAGACTAGGCCTATGGGCGGAAGATGGATGTCCCAACATTACAGAAAAACTGTGGATGACTGTCCAGGCAGGCAGCTGTCTCTGTCATTCTAGATTTTTGGAAGTTGCTTACAATACATTTCCTGTTTACTTAGGTAATAGTATATCCTTCTGGAGTCTTTGATGTAGTTGAAGACTACATAGTTATGATTATAATTTTCCTTGGTTATGATAAAAGATAAATTAGATATGAAACCTTAGACTCACAAATATAGGATAGATAGAAAATTTTTTCTTTACTATAGACTAGATATTGTAACTGTAATTCTTACTTGATAATTGTTTTGTTATATGTAATTTTAATAGGTTAAAGTTAAAATCTTCCTTTTGTTTAGACAGAAAAGGAGAAGTGATGGGGGAATGTCTTTCTGTACACTGTGAATATGTGTTGCTCTGATTGGTTGATAAATAAAGTCGTTTGGCCTGTGGTAAACCAGCTTAGAGGCAAGAGGGAAATTCAAAGTGAGAGACAAGAAGAAGGAGAGGTGTAATGCCAGTGAGCTGCCCAAGGAGCAACATGTAATGGGTCACAGGTAAAGCCACGGAACATGTGGCAATACATAGATTAATAGTTATGGGCTAATTTAAGATATAAAAGCTAGCTAGCAAAAAGCTTGAGCCATGGACATGCAGTTATAACTAATATAAGCCTTTGTGTGTTTACTTGGGGAATGTGAATGGGAGAGATTTGTCCTGACTGCCAGCAGGCCAGGACACAGGAAATCTTCTGACAACACTTATGTATTTTCATTCACTTGGAAAAAAGTATACTTCTTCTAAGGGGATGGGAATTGTTCAGAATATGATTTTCATTTTCTCTCTTCTGACTAGTTTTTCAGGCCTTCCTACAATTATAATGCATTCACTATCTACAGCTCTTAAAATACTTGAAAAAAATGTTTTAGACAATAACTATTTCTCAGACAATAACTATTTCTCAGCTAAAGTGGTGAAAAAAATGTTTCAGGTTTGTGTTTGGTTCATGGCCATAATTTGATAATATGATAAAATTGGGAAAAGACATAAATAAAAAGAAAATATGGGCCAAACACAACAAAGACTTCTGGTGGCACTCTACATCACATTGGTGGGTCCAATTCTGGTCATCAGAGAACATGACCATATACATCTGATAATGAGGTCTCTGTTTCACTGCAAATAATCATGACTTGTCAACATAGAACATAGATAAATGTGAACTGAAACCATAACTTTGATAGAACAAGCTACTGGTTCAAGTGTTTGATTAAATACTAAAAGAAGACAAAAAATTTAGGATTTCTACCACTCAAAACAGGCTGTTCTGAATTCTGCCCACATCTCACTATTTCTATTATCTTCAATGTGCTTTGCATTTTCATTTATTTTCTTGCTCTTTCACCTTTTTTCTCAGTTTAGTGGGTAATCATATGTATTTTAAATAAAGTCATGTCTTATGCAGCCTCAGATAAAAATTAACCACTGAGCTATCACTGATTGTTCACTATAAAATGATATTCTTATGCCTATTTCCTCTTTTATATTACATTGCATGGCAAATCAAGACTCTACTGTTTTATATTTCTAAATTTTTAAATGCTCTCTGAATAAAAAAGTTCATATCTAACAAGTTGAATTACTTTGTAATGCACACATTTTGTTAATTCCTTTATATGTATTTCAGTTATTTAAAAAGTTCAAATATTTTTCTTTGTGGAATCATCCATTTTATTTTCAGTAGCCCATCAAAATATATTTTAAATTACTTTCCTAGGCCTTGCCTCAGGCCTTTTCACTTAGACTCTGAAAGGCAAGAAGGAAAATTTCAGCTTTTTTTTTTTTTTTTTTTTTTTTTTGGTGATGGTAGGGAATTGACCAAAAATGTCTTCATATTCATACACACTTCATATTTTGAAAAGAGTCATTGTGAGGATACAGAACTGACCTTCTTTACCTGCATATTTGTACACCACAGGCAAGAAGGCTGTTCTGTAGCTTCTGCATCTAGTCTCTGCCTTCTCCAAAACTCGTTTTCAGCAACACAATGCTTAAATTGAATGCCCTTACCTCCCGTTCCTCTCGGTTGAGATAGGATTATTGACAAAAGTGATTTCTGGAGGGACATTTCTGGTGATAATTAATGTGGTTCCCCTTAACACTTACCAAATGACATGTCTATCTGTATTTATTTGCAGCGAGGTGCAGTAATTCCACTCAAAGTAAATGTATTGGTACACAATTTGCCACAGTAACTCACAACTAAGATACATTATTGAATACTAGGTGGACACTATATAACGTTTAGGCAGCACCTGTTGAAAATTCACAGCTAATGGGTGCAATTACTTAGCAGTTTTCCCAAGAGGAGCGTTGCCTTATCTCTTTAATTCAGTTCACTTTGTTGCTAGGTCTTTGATGTATATTCAGTGTCTGGTCTAAACAGAGGTAAAAATATTTATTCATTAGAGAGTAAGAACCTTGGTTGCTGAGAAAACCTTTACATAGCAGAAATACATTCCCTTTATGGACTTTTGCTTCAAACACTTAGCTTGGAATTTTATATGAATGTTTCATGTATGAATTATTTAATATCACATATACCTGTTATGGTTAAGGGGCTAATCATAACAAAATACATGTATGTATTCATAAGTCCTCATTATGATTTTACAGAATTCATATACTTTAATGTTTCAATGAATTTGATCATACTTATAAAAGAAATTATAATTCCCTACACTTGATCATAGCCAAAAGGCTGAGAAGCAATGAGAAATTATAGTCTCCCATCCTGAATTTTCTTTTAATTGCTTTTCTCCAGGCTGATATTCAGTGGAGATGCCCTGGAATGACATTTTGGAATGTTTTTTGGCAATGACTTACTAGATGCATGTTATTGGATAAATTTATGTTAAACTCAGTATCAATTTGATTTGATCGATCTAGAATCACCTGAGAGATGGATCTCTGGCTATACCTGTGAAGTATTATATTCATTAGCTTAATAGAGGTAGCAAGACCTACCCACTATGGGTGACATTATTCTATGGGCTAGGATTCTGTTATGTCTAAACAGCAAAAGGTGACCTGAACACAAACATTCATCTACAGATTTCATGACTACAGATGTAGTATGACCAGATTCTTCAGATTCTTGCTAATGTGAATCTTATACCATGATGAACAGTAATCTTGAAGTATGAGTCAAAATAAACCTTTTCTCCCTTAAGTTGCTTTTGTCAAGGTACTTCATCACAGCAAAGGAAAAGTAACTACTACAGCTATTAGATATCTTAATATTAACTTTATTCATCTTCTTATTTAAATTCTTATTTATGAAAACCTCTCTGTGAAGCATTACAACATAATGAAGAATGATGGAATTGGAAAAAGAGGCCATTGGTTGTTTCAGAAATGTGACAAAAATGAAAATGCGTTTGTAACAAATCTGGCTTAGCATTACTTTCTGTAGTAACACTAACCTTAAATCTGAGATGGGTGACCTAATTGCATTACCCAGCTACAAGAAGGGGTAATTACGTTGTGCTTGTTTGTTTACATTGTCAACTTGGCATGACCTAAAGTCATGCAGGAAGGGAATCTCTATGAGTAATTACCTAGGTAAGGTTGGGCTGTGTGCCTAGGTCAGGTTGGGCTCTGTGGGAACTGTCATGGTTGTTCATTGCTTCATGCCTGCATGAAGAAATGAAGGCCCAGCTCATTGTAGGTGGTGAGATTTTGAGGGCTGGGCCCTGAATTGCCGAAGAGGGAGGGAAGTCACCTGAGTAAGAAACAGAAGCAGGCTGCGTAAGTGCATTTGTTTGTCTCTGCCCTTGACTGGTGTTGTATCACCAGAGCCTCCAGCTTTTGTCACTGTGGCTGCCCAAGTTGATGGACTATAACCTGAAACTGTAACCTAAATAAGTCATTCCTCTCTAAGTTGATTTTTGTCAGGACATTTATTTCTTGTCATAGCAACAGAAATGCAACCAGAACAGTTGTGGTCACCGCATCAAGGTTGCGTGATCACGTCAAGGTCACGTGGTGGAAAAGTGCGTTAAATTGATCAAGCTGCCATGTTAGGCTCATAGCATCATATTTAGAAATACAAAGACAAGTTTGTTCCATTAATGGCGTATGAAAATAATTGGTATATATATCTCACATTTTCAATGCCATTCAGCTGTTGGTGGACACCTATATGCTAGTCCCACAGCCTGTATATGGGAAGAATACTACACGAAGTACAAATTCATGTGGATTTCTGTAGTATGCTGTCTTAGATTCCTTTGCCATTTCCAGGGTCATATGATAGCTCTGTGTTTAGTGTTTGGGACCCACCATGTTTATTTCCACAGAAGATGGATAAATTTATTTTCTTTGAAATCTTCACCAAAATTCATTGTTTATTTTCTTAGTGGTAACATTTCTGATTTTATAAATGAAATCTTAGTAGAGTTTTGATTTGCATTTCCTTGATGACTAAGGATGCTGGACATTATTTTACATATTGCATTTATACTTTATCTCTTGAGAAGTGGCTTTTTCATTGGATCACATATTGATAGTATTTTATTTTTTCTTTTTGATTTCTTTATATATTATATTCTATGTATCATTTCCTTTTTATTTGTGTAGCTAGAAGAATTTACAGCATTTATAGGATGTCACTTCACTCTGTTAATTGTTTCTTTATGTTTAGAAGCCTTCAAATGTCACAGAAACATATTTGTCAGTTCTCAATATTGTCTACTGAACTGTTTGAGTACTTTTCGTGAAGTTTTTGACTGTGCCTATATTTGAGGTAATCAAGGGGGAACCCAATTTCAGTCAACCATGTGTGGACATCAAGTTTCCCAGCATCATTTTTGAAGTTACTGGCTTTCCTCCGGTGGATGTTTTTGGAATCTTTAACAAAATAAATGTCATGGGTTTCTTTAGGAGCCTCTTTTTTCTATGACATTGGTATAACATTTGTTTATGTGCTGGTTTTTATGAAAGCCTATGTGTTTCAGTTACTATGGATCTGAAGTAGGATTTGAAATCAGGTGATGTGATACCATCATCATTGCTTTTTCTCTTGTGAGTTTTTTGCCTATTTAGGGGACAAAACTGGGGATGGGCACATTGAAGCCATAATAGGGAGTTTCTTATTAAACTAAAGGATCAGGCTGGGCGGTGGTGGCGCACGCCTTTAATCCCAGCACTCGGGAGGCAGAGACAGGTGGATCTCTGTGAGTTCGAGGCCAGCCTGGTCTCCCAAGCGAGTTCCAGGAAAGGCACAAAGCTACACAGAGAAACCCTGTCTCGAAAAACCAAAAAAAATAAAATAAAAAAATAAAAAAATAAACTAAAGGATCAGACAGTTTATACACTGGTGATAGTAGTATAAAGGATATACTCTGGCAGCCCATGGTCTTCATAAGAGTTTCCTGGAGGAGCTATCTACTGTTTTCTGGGTGGCAGTGTTGTTATGGATAAAATCATGGATTTTTTTACAAAGTCAAATTTATATAATCTAGGCCAAGGGGCTACATGTTTAGTAGTATCAAGGGAATACAAATCAGAAAGGAGGAAGTCAAAGTATCACTATTCACAGATGATATGATAATATACACAAGTAATCCCCAAAATTTCACCAGAAAACTCCTACAGTTGATAAACACCTTTAGTCAGGTAGCTGGATACAAGATTAACTAAAAACAAACAAACAAAAAAAAACAAAACAGTAGCCTTTGTATATACAAATGATAAATAGGATGAGAAAGAAATCAGGGAATCAATACCATTCACAATATCCTCAAATAACAAAATATCTTGGTGTAACTCTAACCAAACAAGTGAAAGACCTGTATGATAAGAACTTCTAGTCTTTGAAGAAAGAAACTGAAGAAGATATCAGGAGATGGAAAGATCTCCCATGCTCATGGAGCAGAAGGATTAACATAGTTAAAATGACCAGCTTACCAAAAGCAATCCAGATTTAATGCAATCCCCCTTAAAATCCCAACAAAATTCTTTACAGACTTTGAAAGAACAATACTCAACTTCATATGAAAAAATGAAAAACCCAGGATAGCTAAAACAATAAAAGAATGTCCCGAGATATCACCATTCCTGATTTAAAGCTCTGTTATAGAGCTATAGTAATAAAACTGCATGGTATTGGCATAGAAACAGACAGATCAATGGAATTGAATCAAAGACCCAGAGGTAAATCCACATACCTATGGATACATGATATTCAACAAGGAAGCCAAAAATATACAATGGAAAAAAGAAAGCATCTTCAACAAGTGGTACTGGCATAACTGGATGTTGGCATGAGGAAGAATGCAAATAGATCTATATCTACCAACCTGCACAAAAGAATGCAAATAGATTCATATCTATCACTTTGCACAAAACTCAAGCCCAAGTAGATCAAAGATCTTAACATAAATCCAGATACACTGAACCTGATAGAAGAAAGAATGCAAAATACCCTTGAACGTATTGGCAGAGGAAACAATTTCCTGAATAGAACACCAACAGTGCAGACACTAAGATCAACATGTAATAAATGGGATCTCATGAAACCGAGAAGCTTTTGTAAGGCAACGGACAGTTAGTAGGACAAAATGGCAGCCTACAGAATGGGAAAAGATCTTCACCAATCCCACATCTGACAGAGGGCTGATTTCCAAAATATATAAAGAACTCAAGAAGCTAGACATCAAAAGAACCAAATAATCTGGCCGGGCGGTGGTGGCACACGCCTTTAATCCCAGCACTTGGGAGGCAGAGGCAGGCGGATCTCTGTGAGTTCGAGGCTAGCCTGGGCTACCAAGTGAGTTCCAGGAAAGGCACAAAGCTACACAGAGAAAGCCTGTCTCGAAAAACCAAAAAAAAAAAAATAATAAAATAAAGAACCAAATAATCTAATTAAAAAGTGGGGTACAAATCTAAATAGAGAATTCTCAATAGAGGAATCTCAAATGGCTGAGAAGCAATGAAACGTTCAACATCCTTATCAGGGAAATGCCAATAAAAATGACTCTGAGATTCCATCTTATGCCTGTCAGAATGGCTCAGATAAAAAACACAAGTGACAGCTCATGCTGGAGAGGACATGGAGCAAGAATACTCCTCCCTTGCTGGTGGGAGTGCAAACTTGTACAGCCACTTTGGAAATCAATATGGTGGTTTCTTAGAAAACTGGAAATCAATCTACCACAAGAGCTATCTATACCACTTTTGGGCATATACCCAAAGGATACTCAATCATACCACAAGGAAACTTGATCAACTATTTTCATAGCAGTTTTATTTGTAGTAACCAGAACCTAGAAAAAAAAAAAAAACTAGATGTCCCTCAACTAAGGAATGGAAAAGAAAATGTGGTACTTTACACAGTAAAGTATTACTTAGCTGTTAAAAATGACAACAGGCAAATGGATAGAAAAAAAAATCAAACCCAGAAAGACAAACCCAGAAAGACAATCACTGTATGTACTCCCTCATAAGTAGATATTAGCTGTAAAATAATGGATAACTATAATACAATCCACAGACTCAAAGAAACTGTACCAAGGAGGGCTCAAGGGAGGACACTTGGATTTCCCTGGGAAGGTGAAGCAGAGATTTCATAAATGAACTGTAGGCCGATGGGGTTGAAAACATGAGAGATCAGATGAGGGGTTCAGAGGGGGAGAGTACTGAAAGAGACTACTGCAAAGTGGGAAGCATTTAAGGGTCAGGTAAAAACCTGGCACAGGGGAATCTCCCAGGAATCCACAAGGATGACCCCAGCTAAGACTCCTAGCAATAGCAGATATGTTGCCCAAACTGGCCATCTCCTGTGACCAGATTGGTGCCTAGCCCAATTGTTATCAGAGGGCCTTCACCCAGCAAGTGATAGAAAAAGATGCATATCCATAGCCAAACATTAGACAGAACTCTGGGTATCCTGCTGTAGGGGGAAGAAAAGATTGTAGGAGCCAGAGGGGTCAAGGATACCACAAGAAAACCCACAGAATCAACTAACCTAGGCTTATAAGGGCTCACAGATTCTGAATGAACAACCAGGGAGTCTTCATGGGACTGACCTAGGCCTTCTGCATATATGTTACAGTTGTGTAGCTTGGTCCTTTTGTAGAACTCATAACAGTGAGAGCAGAGGTTATCTCTGACTGTTTTCCTAGCTTTTGGGACCCTACTCCTCACACTGGGTCACCTTGCCCAGCCTTAATACATGGAGAAGTTCTTAGTCTTACTGCAACTTGATATGCCATGCTTTGTTGATATTCATGGGAGACCTGCCCTTTCCTCAACAGAAACAGAGGCGGACTGGATTGGTCAATGGGAATGAGGGAAGGAAGAGACTGGGGGTAGAGGAGGGAGGGGTAACAGTAGCCAGAATCTTAAATAAATAAATAAACAAACAAACAAATAAAAAATAAGAAAGAGAGACACACACAGAGAAACAGACAGACAGACAGACAGAGAGATTATATGTATTGTTGACTAAGCCCATAGTTTTGCATATGTTATAGACATACTCTGTTACCCTGGGAAATAATTTAATATTACTTATTCAATATAAGTAACATATATCT
The DNA here is from genome assembly GCA_902168425.1 of Peromyscus attwateri. Classification (NCBI taxonomy): domain Eukaryota; kingdom Metazoa; phylum Chordata; class Mammalia; order Rodentia; family Cricetidae; genus Peromyscus; species Peromyscus attwateri. The sequence goes on from CABHPP010144961.1 coordinate 16,420, forward strand.
TTCAAATTCTTCCAACCAGTTACTATTCTTAGCTTTCCACCCTTTTAGTGGTCCAAGGCTTTTTCTTTCTACCCATCAACACTGTTACTACCTATGTCTACACCTTTCATATCTAATGGTACTCCATCTTATCAATCATCTATCTATTCCTAAGGCTTATTCAATTTCTTCCTTTCTTATGGAGTACATTTTCAACCCATCTCTTCTCATTCTATACTTGCCTATTTACTGTTTGAATAGCTAAATATAATTAAAATCTGGCTCAACTACTAGTGAAAATAAAGACAGAAAACATTCCCATTCCTTTTCAGTCTAATGTTGACAAATAAAATAAAAAGACATGCTGTGTGTTGTATATATTTCAGTTTTAGATAAGACAACATATGCTTTAATGACATAGTGATAAAATGCCCTCTGCTTACTGACTAATTAATATACACCATTGATTCAAACACATGGATACATATTTAGATTTCATATGTCCTTCCTACTGCTCAATAAATATTTTAGTGACTCTATCTCAAATTGGCTATTTAACATTCAGTGATTGAGTATATCATGGAAATAAATCTAGTTTTCAAACTCATTAGCATTTTGGTTTTTCCAGTAAACCTCCAATTTTTGGTACTACCTGAATGGGATACTTCTTTATTTTTTTCTTAAACTAGTGTAGTCATATTAGAACTGACAAGTGTATTATTCAATAAGCAATAAATAAAGTTACAAACCTATTCATGCTTCAACTATTTTTGAAAAAAAATTAAGCACAGAACTTCTAAAAATGTTTTGATAATGTCTGTAAGGGCAGTAAAAACGCATCTCATTTAACTCTCTTCTCTTCATTTATCTCCTTTTTAATTTTTCCATACTTCCAAATTTTTATTCAGTAATTTTTTTCAGTTTTACACCTACTGCCTGTATCCTAGACACAAGTTGCATGTGCAGGCTAAAGTGAGCCTTTCCTTTGATTCTTTCAGCTTAAGTCAAAGGCAATGTGTAATTTAAGCTATTCATATTTGAATACGTAATATGGATTCAATTGAAATTCCCTCCTGAGACTTTTTACTCTTTCAAAACATGTAATACAGAATTTGCCTGGCTATCTGACCTGAAGATGCACTAGACCACAGTGTCAACTCCTAATATCCAAACTATGACACAAAACATGCATCTTTCAAATCTCAATTGCTTATGGCAACAGACATGCTTCTCTCTAGTTTTATGCCAGATGTAAGCTGTTGCTGGTCAAAGAGAGCATTGCTCTTTGCCCACGTCTGCTTTTCGTTCCAAGATCCAGGCAGAAGGAGCAGACTATACGGGGACCACACAGTTGTCTTCTAAGCTTCTCTCTGTCTCAGCAAACTTTGCATCCTCTTACCACTCCTTAACCAAAGAAAACCACACAACTAAATTCAAGATTAACTGAGCCAGGTGATCAGGGTTCGAATGGCTAAGTTAATTTTCCTTTGTGGATGCCTGCTGTAACTTTCTGAAATTTTGTACTTACCAAGAGAAAATGGTCATTTTAAAAGTGAAGTATGGTAAAATACTGTTAATGGTTGAATTTTAGTTTTAATTATTGGGATAAGAATGATGTCATTTTAAATAATGCCTGGCCTCTGGTTTTAGTGAGAAATGCTGTAAGGAGCATTCTCGTTCTTTGAATGTTCTCTTAACAAAGTCTGTGCTACTGCAGATGTTGGAGAGTGCCACACTCATCTTGCATATTGTTTCATTTTATCTGGGGCTTTCTGTTGAAGAGCCACTCATTTTCTTCTTGCCTCACACATGCTCTGACATTTGGTAGTTGACAGAATGATACAGTAAAACTTATTTGTGATCAATGTGTGAATTTGTCATTCCTGTGTGATCATGATCTTGTCACTTTCATCTTGTGCTCACCACGGTGTATTATGCCTAAGTTATAAGAAATTTCCATGTCATTTATCAACAGTTTATACAAATAAAATTTGATTACCTAGCTTACCATATTTTTCAATTTAAGATGAAAAAGTTGCTATGCACTTTACAAAGTTGTTAATTATACAACTCCAGGGTTAATTCACTGTTTATTTAAATAAAATTTTGGAGATTAAATTTGACATAATTTATGAAAAGTATATTCGAAATCTTATTTCAATAATTAAAGACAATGTTTTATTATCAACATGAGTATATTTTCACTGCTTTATATAATAATGAAAAATATCAGGAGAGAGCTCAGTGACTAAGAATACTTGCTCTGCAAGCACAAGGATCTGACCTTGAGTTCCCTGCACCCAGATAAGAAGCCAGGCATGAATGTACATACATGTCCTTAACCCAGCCAGCCTTGAGGTGTGCAAACAGGCAGATCCTAAGCTTTATGGCTGTCCAGCCTAGGCAAAAATGAAAGCTTCAGTTCAGTGAGAGACCCTGCAATAAAGTGGAAAGCAGTACCCAATATCCTGCTCTGGTCTTTGCATGTGTGAACACCTGTACAATGATACACATACAGCATACACCACATTTTACACACACACACACACACACACACACACACACACACACACCCCTCACTTCACATACAAATAAATAAGATTTAAAAAAGAACAATCACATACTATCTTACACAGTCAGACTTTAGACAGTTTTTGAGTAGATAAAGAGTAATCTCTGAGAACAGGAAGGGGAGTACCGGCAGAAGTTCTACTCAGATGTGATGACAAGGGCATTATGTGGTCATGTGATCAAGAAAAATGAGAACCATTTCCTTTTCATTTCACCTGTGTTCTACTCTCCCTCTCCCTTAAGACCTCCCCCTTCCACAGGGGAACCTTTCTGCCTGAATTCTTTTGCTGCATTCTATAGGTAATCCAAGTTAAACACACAATCTAAAGAACCAATGCCAAGGTCCACATAAAGTAAATATGATATTTATGTTTATGGGTCTGGGTTACCTCACTCAGTGTAATGTTTTCCAGTTCCATTCATTTGTCTGCAAATTTTACTTTTCTTTACATATGAAAACAATTCTTTGTGTATATATTGTTAGATTATTAAAAAAAAAAAAGACACCAAGTTGGGGAAACTAGGGAAATGGGGCAGATCAAGAAAGAGTTAAGGGAAGGGAGGATGGATATGATCAAAATGCATTGTATAAAATTCTAAAAACATTAATAAAAATAGTACAAATATAAATTTTAGGTCCAAGGATCTGGGATCAAATATTAATGCTTACCATTAAAAAAAAAAAGACTAATGAGAATCAGAACTGGGCAGGGATCCAAGGAATATATATGGGAAAGATTTTGTCATGGGCAGAATTGCTTAGGCATCACAGCTGAAAAAGATATCCCTGGGTATGTGACAGTTTGCTCCTGATACCACTCAACAATTAGTTGGCAAACTGCTGAACCCCTAAAGGTGAATATTTTTGCTTTAGGTCATGGCATGAGGCTACACTCTTAGCAGCTATTTTATATATCTTCTAACTGACCCTCTGTATAACACTCCTATTGTTCATTTTCCTGGAAAGCAGGTCCAAATTGGCTGTCTTGGATCATATGCCTACCTACCACTGCTAAAGGTGATTTAGAGAGACACTTTTTTTTGTACCGAGGTATTGGGAATAAATTGCCTTCCCTACTGGATACTTGCAAACCAGAAAGACAAGACAACCCAGGGCCTGCCACTGTCACCAGAGGAAAAGACGGTTATCATTTTGTTTGACGCCATCTAGTAATTTTATCACATTCAGTTCATCAAACAAAACTGCAAAATCAAACCAAAAACACAAACAAAAGACAAGCCCATCATTTTCTTTAAAAGTTCATCTTGGAAGAAGCAAATCAAAGTGACATGAAATGCCCATCACCTGCATCACATATGATAGACAAAATATTAAGGAACTTAATATGTGAAGAAAGTTTTAAATAAATGAACAACCCAATTCAAAATTGGCAAGGAAACGGACAAGCCATTCAAAAGAAAATAAAAATGGCAATTAAATATGTGAAAAGTGGGTCCATTTAGCTTGTATTCTAAGGTACACACACACATACACACACAAACACAGACACACAGACACACACACACACACACACCCCACAGGATCTTCTTTTTTTTTGCTGATCAGATTGGGAATTATTAAAATGATCAACAATATTCAATGCCATTGAGTAGTGGGAACTTCTTACAGAAAAACCTGCAAATAAATGCAAATGACTGACCATGGATTTCTTTAACAGAGCTATTCATCTTTCTAGGAATTCATCCATCCATCCAAAGAATTAGTAGTTGTGTTTTTTTTTCTTTTAGCTCTCTGGGGGCCCACTACCCAGTTCCTAAACAAATACAAGGAGACATATTCTTACTTATGAATGCCCAGTCTTAGCTTGGTTTGTTTCTAGCCAGTTTTTCTTAACTTAAATTATTCCATCTACCTTTTGCCACTGGGCTTTTTATCTTTCTCTATTCTGTATTCCTTTCTTTACTTCTTACTCTGTAGCTGGCTGTGTGGCTAGGAGGCTGGCCCCTGGCATCCTAATCTCCTTCTCCTCTCATTCCTTCCTTCCCTCTTTTCCTCCTTCTATTTATTCTCTCTGCCTGGCAGCCCTGACTATCTCTCTACTGCCTTGCTATCAGCCATTCAGCTCTTTATTAGACCAATCAGGTGTTTTAGGCAGGCACAGTAAAACAGCTTTACATAGTTAAACAAATACAACATAAAACAAACAAAGAAACAAAACAACAAAACCCCAAAAAAACAAAGTCAATGAATTGATTCCTAATGATCTTCTATTCTCATAGATTGGTGCCTAATCCCATTGCCATTAAAGAGGCTTCATCCAGTAACTGATAGGAGTAGATGAAGTGATCCACAGCCAAACATTAGATGGAGCTCAGAGAACTCCTCAGAATAGCGAGAGGAAGGATTATAGGAGGCAGAGGGGTAGAGGATTCCATGAGAACACAGCCCAGAAAAACAACTAAGCATGGCTCATAGGGGCTCACAGAGAACAAAGTGACAATCACAGAGCTTGGTGGGTCTACGCTAGGTCCTCTGCATATGTGTTATAGTTATGTAGCTTGGTGTTCTTGTGGGACTCTTAGCAGTGGGAATGGTCTGTGTCTCTGGAATTTGCCTACTCTTGAGACCCTTTTCCTCCCACTGGTTTGCCTCACCCAGCCATAATGTGAGGGTTCATGTTAAGTCTTATTGTAATTTATTATGTGTTTGGTTCGTATCCCTGGGAGGCCTACTCTTTTCTGAAAGGAAAATAAAGGAGGAGTGTAGCTGGAAGTTTCCCTGTGTCCCACCTGGTCCTGCAGCCCCTCAGACCCAAATAAACTCACAGAGGCTTACATTAATTATAACTGCTTGGCCATTAGCTCAGGCTTATTACTGACTAGCTCTTACACTTAAATTAACCCATAATTCTTATTTATATTTAGCCACGTGGCTTGGTACCTTTTCTCAGTTCTGCCTTGTTATCTTGCTTCCTCTGTGTCTGGCTGGTGACTCCTGACTCAGCCTTCTTCTTCCCAGAATTCTCTTCTCTGCTTGTCCCACCTATACTTCCTGCCTGGCTACTGGCCAATCAGTGTTTTATTTATCAACCAGTCAGAGCAAGACACATTCACAGCATACAGAATGACATTCCACAGCAGAGGAGTGGATATGGGCGTGAGGGGAGGGGGAACTAGGAGTGGAGGGAGGCAAAGCTGTGGTCAGGATGTAATGTATGAGAGAAGAATAAAGAAAGAAAAAAGAAAGGAAGAAGCTGAGGTGAGTCATCACAGGTAGGGTTGGCTCTCTAAAGAGGCCAAATGAGGACAATGGTGAAGGTGCAGCCTCAGTTGCAGTGGAGATGACAGCATATTGAAGATTTCAGACTTACAAAACTACTGTTGAGTACAACTGTCAAGTGTGGAGTGGAGCTGGCCTGAACCTACAAGCCAAGCTGTGTGTATGAGTATTTAGACAGCAGAGCTCTTTGGAGTAGAAAGATCGTCAGTGCATCCCAGATGTTGGACACTGGATTCTTACACTGTTGGGTTTTGGTTTCGCTTTGATCTGATTGTTACCTATCATCCAGTTCTTCCTTCTTGGGATATGAAAGTACATTACTTATTATTTTTATTTGTTTGTTTTTTATTTACAGTGCCTAAAATTAAGCAATTTTGAACTTATAAATAGACTTTGAACTTTTAAACTATTGGAGTTTTCAAAGACTGAGACTTTTAAAATTATACTCTACTCCCCACCCCACACATCACCCCACCTGAAGCCTACTTAGTCTTTGTGTTTATTTCCTATGGATTCTACTGTCCTTGCAATTATTTTTTTTTAAGTTTGATATAGCAGGCTTCATATGAATCTCATACAGCCTTCCTTAAGGTTAATCTTCCCTTCAACCCCATCCACTCCACAGACTCTTACATGATTCACTGCTTAAGCATTCCACCTCTCTACTCTGTTTTACTTGTTAATCTAGTATCTCACTACCAATAAACTAACATGAGATCTTGAGTACCAACAAGAAAAGAATGGCTATGGTGATGTTTTGTGTCAAAAATGGGTGGGATGTCATAGTTAGCTTTAGATATCAAATTGATATAAATCTGGAGTCTTAAAAAAGGGGGAACTATAAATACAAACTGAACCATTCTACATTTAAAACAGCATGTTATCTTCAAGTCAAATGAATGAAATATTTATATACATGTGAATATGTAAACTTGGAGGAAAGTAGACTTTTCTTCAAATTAATGTGGAATAGTTGACGACTTTTAGAAAGTCAAAAACATTGGAGCTCCAGTGGCACTATAGATTAGCGCGTGGTACTTACACAGAGAGACAAAACATGAGTCTTTATGGTCTTTATGCCAATGAGTTTCAGGTAGCACTTATTTTTATCTAACAAAGTGCTAGGAGAAATTATTCTCCTAATTCTTATACACACAATATACTTGGAAATTTAGTAGTAATTCTTAAAAATTAAAAATTATGAATGTTTAACAATTAAGTTTTTACATGCAAGAAAAAGACATAAAAGAAGAGCTACTGAGACTTGGGATAATCTACCACATGCACAAAGCATGTATAAGTTCAAAGATCCATAAAAGACAGTTTTAAAAACCTATAGAAAGCCGGGCGTTGGTGGCGCACGCCTTTAATCCCAGCACTCGGGAGGCAGAGCCAGGCGGATCTCTGTGAGTTCGAGGCCAGCCTGGGCTACCAAGTGAGCTCCAGGAAAGGCGCAAAGCTACACAAAGAAACCCTGTCTCGAAAAACCAAAAAAAAACCTATAGAAAAACATGAAAAAGAGAGAAGCTGACAGTAAAAGAAACTTAAACCACTGTCAATCATTAAAAAAAGAAATTCACCAAACTGGAACACATTATGATAAGATTTTTTTAAATCAAAAAGATGAATTAAAGGAATGATAACGTTTATTTTTTGGTAAATTTGATGGCAAATGGATATAGTTAATGTTGATTTACAATTAATTTTTTGTGTAATTTATATTTTGTAGTTTACTTTGAAGTTATCAATTTAATCAGAAACTATCCATAATTTTTCTCATTAATTTTATCTTAAGGAATGAATCTTACTGAGATGTAGTACTATAATGCTCAATAAGCTTATATATTATATAGAATGTATATTGCAGTGCATTCTTATAGACGGTAATTTTAATAAAGCATATTTATTTAAAAGACACCGGGTTAATAAAGATATTATATAGTATGCTTCTTAAAAATAGTAATGGGCTGGTGTTGTGGTGTATGCTTTTAATTCCCTATACTTGAGAGTCTGAGGCAGGAGAATTTCTGTGATTTCAATGCCAACTATGACTTAATAATGAATATTAGGCAGCCTTAGCTATTTACCAAGACCTTGTCTCTAATACACAAAAACTTTTCTTTAAATATCTGGAAAGAAAATATAAAAATAACTATTTAATTGAAAGGATTATAAAAATTATTGACAGCACAATCATACTTATGAACAATATATAAATTAGAGACAGGAATATTAGATATATTTGTCTACAGAGGTATGTAACTACAGCTAAATATCAAATGTTGTTAACCAGATGTGGAGTAATGGTATCATACATTTGTATTTCCACATTATCAATGTCTGTATTGCTCAAGTGTTTGCAGGAGGCTTGTGTTAGTTTCATAATAAAATACTTACAAACAGGAAAAATGAAAAAAAAAAGATTAATGGCTTGCTGCCATATGGGAGTGCCACAAGGCTCTGTCTTCTGCCTTCATACTCTTGAAAAATGTTATCAATTACTTGGGTGAAGTCATTTATGACAAGCTTATCATACTTCAGGCTGGGAAAAAGTTGGGAGGGATGGTTAATAACATAGTTGATTGAGTCAAATTTCAGTATCACCAGAACTAGAATATTTTTCTGAAACCAACAGTAGTAAAACACAAATATTAATATAATTTACTCTATTTAGGCACAATCAATTGGTCAATTTAGTTCTGAGAAAAGGCATCCAGTTTGAAGGTAATGCTCTATGACCTTACTCTGAGCTTAAGATTGAACTCTTGGATTGTACAGGTCTTGGGAGTTCTGAGATACTCTTTGCACAATCTGATGATCTTGTTCTCTTTAGAGTGTCATATCTTTATCCAGCATTATAGAGTCAGTGTAGGGATTAAGCTGCTGCCAGATCCATATGATTGCCATGGATTGGAGCCTCCACTTAAAAAGAGAACTTCAGTGAAACAAAAAATTATTGCATTCAAGTATTTAGACCTAACCTCATGATAATGTTTTCCTTTCAGGTTCCAAGAGCAGAAAGTATTCAATTAGAAAAACAGTGTGAGTTCACCCTGTGGAATGACCATCCCCTGGTTCCTGAATATCCAACCAAAACTAGATAAAATGCACGAGACACTGTTCAGTGTATTTAGAACCTACTAAGAGCTACTGGATTACGTATTTTATTGTTTAAAAAATCCTCAGTTGATAATTTTGAGAAAATAATACCATACTATTCTAATTTTTTGATAAAATAAAATTAAATTTGTGAAATTTTCAAATTTATGTATTTTCAGAATACATGTCAGATGTAAAGAGAAGAGTCCAGTTAAACTATAATTCAAAGTTTTAAATTTTTTGCAAACACGATAAAATCTTATTTCAAGTATATATTCTATGTTGATAGAGATTGGTCTGTGTTTCCCTGAATATAGGGTTGTTCCTTGATGCCTAATACATTTTATTTTCAGGCATCAGGTGACAGGAACTGCTTAGAATGATATAATTTAGAGAAGGTGGTATGTAAGACAGCCAGCAGTAAACTCTGAGCACTTGTTATATCAAAGACAGAATTTGTGCCAGAATATAGGAAATTCAGACACTAGTACTTATGAAAGTTAAATTCAAATGAATAAACTTATTCAAAGAATGGGAAATATATGCAGGATATGAGAATTGGTGGAATACTCCCATTTAAATTCAAATCAAGAGTGTCTTTGTATTAGAGGGTAGAATGTGCTGAACTTTGATGATCTATCCAAGATCTGTTTATATCTGATGTTTATCTTAGAGTAGATGTTATGAGTTAGATCCAAGAGACATTTGAATGGAAGCTTGAGAAATGAAATTCTAGTGTTTTGGAATAATTTGTAATAACTGAGGCACTTGGAAAACAGAAATCTGCTATTGAAATTGAGATAGTCTAGCAATCAAGAGGACATGCTATTTATACTGACTTAAGATTTATTGTCTTTACCTTTGTTCTAAATAGATGGTTATAAAGCAATTAATTATATGGGGCTGATAAATGTAGTGTAGATTGACAAAATCTTAAGTGGACAGAATTTAGCAGGTGATTATGCTGTAATTTAAAGATGGTATTGTGTCATTTTAACCATCAGTGGTTGGGCAACAGTGGAGTCTGAATTTTGTTTTGTTTATGCCTTTCTGACTGTGCTAACACTGAGAGGGTCATATCTTATAGTATTCTATATAGTTCACTTATTTTTACTTTCCCAAATTATAACTCACATATAAAAATTTTCCTTTTTTGGGTCTGATTTTTACAGAATACCAGTAGCAAATTTGTTATTCCAGTTATTATTGAGATCATTGCAATTAGTTATTGAAAAAAGTAGCACAATTTATTTGCCAGATGGAAATAAGCATTTATGTGCTCTTATATTTCCTAATGAAGCTAGGCTCTAATCATGGCAGAAAATAGATCCTTGGGAATTCTTGAAGAAACTAAGGCATACAGTGTGGAGATTCAGTCAAGCTAAAATAATAATAAGAAAAACTGGTACTTAGTGATCCATGATGTGTGGTATATTTTGGCCAAAAGAATACTCTAAGGTGTAGCTGTTTTAAGTGAGCCAGCACTTAGCCATTGCAACAGGAAACAGATAAAATACTAAAAACAGAAATAACAGAAAGGTTCAATATAACTAAAGGTTTTAGAAACCAAATTCCAGATGTGCTGCCAAGTTAACATCACATATATTAAATCACCATGAATTATTGATGCTCAAAATATGGCTCATAGAATAGAGTGGTGAGAATCACTTAGAGTTTAAACTGAAGAATCAGGATGCCTCCCATACCTGACAAATCAGAGTCTAAATTCTAACATGCTGCCTAGGAATATGCATGTTCAAGTTTGTAAAACCTGCTTTGAAGAATTTATCATTTTGATATATCACTAGATTGCTAACACTTTAGAGAAATTGTTGCAAGCTTCTGATTCACTGCTGGTGTGGTCCTCTCAGAGAGTTCCTACAAAGACATACAACATTACATCTTGATGCCATTTTATATTCCCAATAAGTAATCATTCCTAATATGTGGTAGAAGTATTCAAAAGACTTTAGTAAATGAATAGAGGGATGGATGAGTGGATAGATGTAATTTTCTTGAATTTTCTTGGAGAAGTATCCTGTGTTCATCATAAACATATTCTTTCTTTCTTTCTTTTTTTTTTTGTTTTTTTGTTTTTTTGAGACAAGGTTTCTCTGTGTAGCTTTGCGCCTTTCCTGGAACTCGCTTGGGAGACCAGGCTGGCCTCGAACTCACAGAGATCCGCCTGCCTCTGCCTCCCGAGTGCTGGGATTAAAGGCGTGCACCACCCCGCCCGGCCTCATAAACATATTCTAAAAGCACAGAAATACAAAAGATTCCACAAACTATTAAAGAGTTGAACAAATTCTTAGACATATACAACCTACCAATATTACTTGGAGGTAGAATCTAAACAGATCAGTGGATATTAACCATGTTGTCTCTAGGTTGTCAATACTGATAGATTCTTCCCAGTTTTCCTTAGTAACTTCAAAAGTGCCTTTCATCTTACATCCATACTGTAATTTATCTATATACTCTTGCCAGATTGGTCTTTGAAAACATGTTTGATCATTTAGTGCTCAAGAAAACCTGCAATATTTTAAGAATATCTTCTCTATTAGACTCTCTGGACTTATCTGCAGTGTACTTTCCTGGATACATCCTTTTTTTTCTATGGCAGCCCCAATGCCTTAGGTTTTCAGTTCTGTGCATTTGAATACCCTGTATACTCTGCTTAGTTTTCCTATGATTTTTGTGCCTAGATGATAATTTCTACATCTTTCTCGGGGCTGAAGCCACCAGTTTTGAGAAATGTTTCCCCACGTCTCAATAGAAAAACAAGCATCTTCTTTGAACATTGAAAAAAATCTTGTGTCTATGTCTGTTAGTGCATTCATTTCATGTGTTTGCTTCCATATTTGTGTTATCTGTCCCCAATTTTACCACAATCTGCTATTTAATAATTTCCATCAATTCTTGACTGCTAGATGAATCTTTGAATTCCATAAGAAAACTCTTTAATTAAACCTCTCTTCTGTTTTGCTCTCGCATGAGCCTCTGACACAGAAACATAATTTATTCATTGGTATTGTGCATCACTCAGGCTCTTTCAAGTCAGCATCATTTAACTGGAGTTCATACTAATAGCATCTTACAATGTTTAAAAGGAGAGAAATGTATTTTTATCATTAATTTTTGAGCTGCCTTTGATAAATATGGTCCTAGATTATCTGAGACCTAGAACCTTCCATTGTCCTTGGATGTTTTACTAGAGCTAGCCAGTGTCTAGAGATCATACCATCACAGGCATCTTCCACAGTCTGGATGTAAGAAGTTATGGTTCTCTATAGTCTCTATGAAAAGTATCTAGGTATATAGGGCACTTTTGTAGTCTATTGGTTAAGACTTAGTATGAAAAGGTATTGTAACTGTGTGGTTTAGATACGTGACAGATTCAAATCCGCGTATTTCATCTGCAAAATATACAACATCCATCTCATGGAAATTTTATATAAATTACAAAACATTCATTTGAAGCTCCTATACATAAAAGGGCACATAGAGAGCTCTTAAAGTAATAGCAGTTGTTTTATTATTGTTTTTCTAGGTAACACTACTGACATTCAGAGTTGTAGGTCATCTAAGATGCTACTGCTAGCAGTGTACAAATTAACATTTTAATTTAGATCTGCTTGACACTAAAACCTCCTGTTTTTTTAAATAATAGAGTGTTTTCCTTAATTCTTTGAGAATTTCAAACAATGTGCCTTGATCATATACACCCTGTACTACGTCCCACTCCTTCCAGATCCACCCCTCTTTCCTATCCCTCCCCTAACTTCATGTATGTGTTTTGGAGGACTGTCTCTCAGAAGGTGTCTTATACCTCTGTTGCTTACCATATTTCTGTCCCCTCTTCTGTAACATTTCTGAATCTTAAGTGTAGGGTTTTATTGTCAGTATATTTGGGGATGAGTACCACATGGTCAATTGAATTCTCCATGTTGAACACTGTGGCTTTCTATAATGTTCTCTGCTACAAAGAAGAAGAAGAAGAAGAAGAAGAAGAAGAAGAAGAAGAAGAAGAAGCAGCTTTTTGATGAAGTAGAAGGGCTACACTTACCTTTGAATATAAGAATAAATGCTTAGAACCTATTTAGAAATTATACTGCTTTAGGAAAATGGCAGTAGTGGGATTTCCTCTAGGGTCTAAGGCCTCATCAATCACAAGTAGTTGGCTCAGTACTGGGTATGAGTTCACTTCTATTAAGTGGGCCTTAAGTCCCATTAGGTAGCTGTTGGTCATCTCTGATATAAGTGCCACTAGTACACCTTTAGAAATACCTTGCTGCACCAGCAATTGTGGTTTATTGTTGTTACAGTTGGATTGGATTACTGATTGATTTTCTCCCTTGGTAGCAAGCACAGCTCCTTCCAACGCCATGAAAGCTGTTCAGGGAGGAGGCCTTTTATTTTAATTAATAAAACAAAATACAACTTGGAGTACAGCTGAGAATTTTTATTTTCCAGTTCAAACCTCAAAGGACATATTTCCCCTTGAGTGTTCAGGGTCATAGACAATAAATTTAAAACACGAATGTTTGGTTTCTTTAGTTGGTTTATCCAAAATATTTGTCTACATTCACTATATTTTTGTGGAGCATGACCTGAAACAAAAAGCATTAATTGAGTGTGTAATTTTGGAGCCTTCTAATACAGCTAAAAAACCTTTTAAAATTCATTGGGGTTTGGTAACTAGGTTGAACTCTGCCTTTGGAAGGCAGTTTCCAGCTGACTCACTGCAGCTGTAACAATTGACATCATTTTGTGCCTTTCATGCAAAGACTAATTTGGCAGGCAACACTCCCACTGGAGTCGGTTTTAGACACTTGGTGAATTTGAGGTTGGAATGGACTTTAAAGGCCATGAAATCCAAGTCTTAATGCAATGATTGAACTGGCTTACATCAACCCCACCAAGTGGGTTGCTAATCTGTCCTTGCATAAGTTCAATGACAAATAAAGTAAAGATTTCCACATAGGCCAAGTTGCATAATCTACTCTGTATTTGAATAAGCACGACCTCTTCATATTGAACTGAAATCTTCCCTCTTCACCTTCCATTCATGAGCTGGAACCTTATATTATTTTCCACATTTGAAGATAATGTCTGGCCATTGGAGTCTTTCACTGTTAAACACACCAGACTCCTTACCCTTTTCTTATTCAATGTGCCTGTAATTTATTTCATAATTCTGAACTTACTGCTAAATTACTTTTCTGTAGATTCTCCTTAAAGTGATCCTGGAATGGATGAAGTTTTGCATGTAGACAGAAGGAATGCCCTGAACAAACTGTCTTATATAAGGAGGGAATTGCTTGAAAACTTGTGAAGAATCAAGTGTTGGGAAGCAATCAAATGATTGAGGTTATTCAGGTCTTCTCTATAACTGAACTAATAGGACATTAATTTCCTACTGTAAAAAGCTCAAAGGCATGCCAAAGTTATAGTATGTTCCAGAACCATGAAGAGGAAAGCTGAGCTCTTTATGGTGCTTGTTCAGAGTCCATCAACTTTATTTGTACAATTCGTTTGCCTTATTTTTTTCTGAATGGTATCACTAAAATAAAAAGGGAAGGAAGGATGGGTGAGTGGATTTCTAGAGAAATGAACAAATGGTTTTGGAAGAATACTGTCCACCTATGACATATATATAGCAAAGTTTTTATAGATTTAAAGCAAAACAAACAAAAGGACATGGCTTTTAAGTCTGACAAATTTAATATTCATGGAATTACAACTGTGGTGTGGACTTACTCCTGGTATATATGTATACCTTCACTAACCTCCGAAATCTCACTGTGACCTTGAAAAAAAACATGGAACTGAATTCAAGTTGGATGACATTTACTGACTGTGATTATAGCTGTTCATTATTTAAGAAAATCACTTACTATCATTGATTACAAAGTAGAACAAAAATGATCCCTTCATTGGTATACACAGATGTAAGAACTCTGGAGTTTTGATGCATAAAAATGTTAGAAAATTTCTATATTCTTATGTATATAGTTTTTATAGTAAATATTGAATTAAATAATTTTAGAGACCTTGAAATAAAAGATACTTTAAAATGGTTTTTGAGTCCTTGACTTTATTCTTTTGTACTGATGTTGTTCTCTTTCTGGTAATTTTTTTTAATCACTTATTTTACATGAACTTCAAAATTTGCAAGTAAGAAAAAAATCTTAAAAAGTCCTACATAATAGAGAAAAATAATTTAGAGTTTCAACTTTATCCTATAGAATATAAATTTTCTTACAAAATTCTCAACGTCCCATCAACATTATTAATGAAAACATTGTTTATTCTAGAACATTGGTTCTCAATCTGTGTGTCACAATGTCTTTGTGGGTTGAACAACCTTTTCAAAGGGGTCATCTATCGATACTCTTCATGTCAGATATTTACATTACAATTAATAACAGTAGCAAAATTATAGTTATGAAGTTGCAACAAAAATATTTTGTGGTTGGGGTAATATCAACATGAGGAACTGTATTAAAGGTCAAAGCATTAAAAAGATTGAGAACCACTGTTCTAGGATATATTCCAAATGTGCTTAAAGGAGATAATACTTTAAAGAATTAGATGCTAAAACCAATAGGGTAATATTGGTCATGTAAACATTGTGGACATGGACTCACTTTAGTTTGCTAATGTTATTTACAATCTTGTGGGCAATTCTTCACTTACTAAAGAAGAGCCACAAGTATGCTTGACAGTCTTTTGCCCCTGTGGGGAGCAGAGGAAACCAGGAATGAATGAAATCCTTAGTAAATGTGTGTCATTGACATGAGCATAGCCATGTCAAGTACCATAGCTTTAGACCCATAGGAAAATGGCAAAGCCTTTCTCCACATTCCTCTAGGGTAAGGCTCAAAGGGATGCCCCATTGCATTTCTCTGGCCCATTTGAAGATATTGATAGTGTATGTAGAAAATGCCATAGATTTCTCCCCTCAGATCTTTATGGCCTGAACTATTTCTCTACTGAGACTACTACTATGAAGATTAGCTAAACATACCTCTTGGTTCAGTTGTATACCATAACCTTTGCTTCTTTGATTCAGTTGTGTGCAATAACCCCATGTTCCTGATCAATGTATATAAAAAAAAAAACAAAACATGCTGAGCTTCAGCATACTGCAATTTGTCCACCAGAGAGCCCATTCCACCTGATTCCAGCCTTCCGATGGGTCTGTGCTTGTCTTTTCTTTATTCTCTCTTTGTCCTAGTTGTGTTTATCCTTACAGCCAAACAAGGATGCAAAAACCCCATCCCCCATTGTTTACATATGAGTACAATGACTTGTGCACTTTGGTTCATAAAAAATTTTGATTTAGAGAAAAAACTTGATTTCATTTTTACTGAGTCATAGTTTGATGTGCATAATGTCAATAATTTAAAAGCTATTTGTGTAACATGGTACAATTTCCTTGAGCTTATCTCATCTCTGAAAGCATTCACTGCTCAGAGATATCCTGAAATCCATGTTAGAATTGGGGTAAAGTATAGCTTAACTTTTATAAATGTTGTTTAACATAAATGAAGAAGTATTAGTATAACCTTCATATCATATCTGGCAGGACAATATCTTAAAATGTTACTTATTGTGCTTTTTCCAGAATTTTCTGCTACTCAGAACTACACTCTGCCTTGTCCTTTGGAATTATGAGAATCTTTCTCAGAGTCATTATAGGTTTTTAATGTCTAAAACCTCTTGTGTGTGTACCAGAACCAGTTCTTTTGATTAAGTTTGAGATCTGACCAACAGGTCATAGTTTAATCTAATAAACAATAGATTGAGACCCACATCACACCCTGACTCTGGCTTGCTCTGCCTCCTAACCTTGCCCATAGCCTCTTTGCACCGTCCTTCAGACAAATCTGTACACTCACTCAGGCTATGGACTTGACAGAAGATTACTGCAGCCCCATCCCTGGCCTTCTACACTTCCAGATCTTCATTCTACAATTGTTCCACATGGCTCCACTGGCCCTGATGGAATGGAGTTTCTCAGGCCCCCATCTTCAACCTAGTATGAGAACTCCATAACCCAGGTCAACTCCTGGTTTGGGTCCAAGCACAACAGCAGTTTCCTTGATGGATCTGGAAGGACATAGACTTGGTATGAGACCATGGACTAGCCTCCAGCTCCCTCAGCCTCAGCTTTGCCTTTTTAAGACTCATCTGTGTCATCTAGCCCATCGACCCGCCTTGGGATTCTGACCGCATGGGCTAAAACCTCACACTGAAAGATAGCCAGTATCCTAAATCCAGATGCCAAGATCTCATCCACAAAACTACAAACAATATTGTGAACCAAGATAAATGTCTCCCCGCAAAAAAAAAAAAATCAATCCTTATAGTAAAATTCTTTAAGGACAACAACTTAGATGAAACTCAAGACACAGAGTTAAAATAAAAATTATAAACACATTAAACCAGTATAAATAATTCAAGGAAGAAAAAAAAACATCTGAATGAACTTAAAGAGGATATGAACAAAATTACTGAAGTGCAAGAAAACACAAATAGCTGAAAGAAATTCAGAATATGAAAATTGAATTCAATAAAGGAATAGAAATGAAAAACCAAACTAGAATGAAATTTTAACAAGTATAATTTAAAAAAAGCTCAGTGAAAACCTTACCAATAGGATGGATCATGTAATAGAGAGAACATCAGGGCTTGAAGAAAAGAGAGAGGAACTGTACTATTCAATTAAGTAAAATAAATTTTAAAAAAACACATGAATGGAATCTGTAGGACCTTAGGGTACCATAAAAACACCAAAACTGTGAATGATGGTCATGGAAGAATTCTAGGTCAAAGGCATAGATAAGATTTTCAATAAAATAATAGAAAAATTGCTCAAATTTAGAAAAGAATGTCCATCCAGTCACAAGAAGTCCAGAGAATACCAACTAAATAGGATGAGAAAAGAAAGTCTCTATGACATATTATAGTTAAATATATAATTTATAGGAATATATTTTTCTATAAATTTATAAAAATATAAACTAGAACTATAGACTAAAGGGAATTGAAAGCTGCAGTAGAGAATAGTCAGATCACAAACACAGCCAGAATCAACAGAACAACATCTAGTTGTATGAAGGTGACATTTAAAATAAAAAGGTCTTCAAAGAGTATTGCAAGTTCTGAATGACCACATCTGTCAAAATACACTATTCTACAGAGCAAAACTATTGCAACTAAAAGAGAAATGAAAAGTTTCCATCACAAAGACAGAGTAGTAAGGAATATTGTTACAAGCTTTTTTGTTGGACTATCTTTGGATCACCAGCCCCCCCCCAAAAAAAATGACACAGAGACTTATTAATTATGAAAGCTTGGCTTTTAACTTAGGCTTATTCTATATTAGCTCTTATAACTTAAATAACCTATTTTTTTAACCTATGTTCTATCACGTGGCTTTTACCTCTTTTCACTCTGTATGTCCAACTTGCTCCATTTCTCCTGTCATGTCAGCCTCTCTTCTTCTTCTTCCCAGAGTCCTCTCTCTCCTTAGCAGTCCTGTCTATTCTCTCCTACCTAGCTATTGACTGTTCAGCTCTTTATTAAACCAATAAGAAGGCATCTTAGGCAGAGACACATCTTTACAGTGTACAAAAAGAATATCCCACAACATTTCCCCCTTTTGTCTAATTAAAAGGAAAAGTTTTAACTCTAACACAGTAAAACTACATACAATAAGAGCAATTACCAGGTAAGAATTACATCTACAATATCCAGTCCATTAGTATTTGGCAAATTTGGAGAAAATATTCTATTATGTTTTCTATCTTGATGAATCCAACATTTTATACTTAAACACTTTCTATCAAAACTTGTATTACCATCCTAAAAATATTTTTTTAGACCTCAAAACATTTTCTCAGATAAACAACCTAAGCTTTTATGTCTCTCAATGTTATAAACTTCATATCTCTTTTGTAAGTTTTCTGTTTTTGAACTTGGTAACAAGAAAAGCTGTAACTATAATTATCAAGACTTCAACCCCATCAAAAACCTGACTCTATTACCTGAGTAAACAGGAAGTGCAGAGCAACAACTTCCAAAACTATAGAAATTACAGAGATGTCTGGCTGCCTGGAGAGTCACCCAGGGTTCCTTTGAAATGTTGGGGCACTCATCTTCAGGCTCCAGGCCTAGAATATGTGAGACTTTTCTATGAAGCAAGAATTTTGAAGAACTGTCCTACCTTGTCTTGGCAAAGTTTGGCAGTTACCATCTTTTGTGTCCTGATTGTCCAGTTTGGACAACATACTGTCAGCAGTTGAGGCAAAGACAGTTTCCAGTGGCTAGCTTTGCCATAATGAAAGCAAACTTCATATGGAGGTTCTTTGATGGCCATAATCCTCTTTTTTTTCCTTTTTTTAGTAAATTGGTGCTGCCAGGAGCAAACCTAACTCACTGTCATGAAAAGCCTTATGTTATTAAAACATCTTAAATGCCATATTCTGCACATTTCTGAAGTGTTTGATGATACTTATCTATCTACAATATATATGTTTGACCCTGAAAAATATACCTAACATGACTACAAATTTGATTGTTATAGATGACTAACTACTAACCTGCCTTTCTTAATTATCTTAAAGAGTTTGTAAAAATAGCTTTCCAGGACTAGAACTTTACATTATATTTTAAAATGAGCTGCATCGGTACAATATCTTAAACAAGAGTAGAAACATATATACAGTATGTTAAAACAAAAGGAACCTTAAATTTACATCAATGTACAAAAGTCCATACCAATGTAAAATATCTGAAACTAATATTTGCTTTTTAGTCTAAAAGTAGATTCAATAAACCTATCCTTTTATTATATGATTGTCATATCCTTCCTTTTTCTTTTCAGAAAGAGATCCTTGAATCCAACCTCCCTCACTTATTTTCCTCTCTTACTATGACCACTAACAGTTTGCAACCAACCTCTCCTAAATGATGACAAATAACCATAACCCACAAATTAACAAAAACCACCCACTCCACCTATTGGGAATGAGACATCATGTTCTCTAGACTGCTTCCTGTTTTTTGTGGGCAACAGCATCTTTCGGGGACCCTGAGAAATTTAGATAGTGATCAAGTCCTAGGAGAGCTAGCTGTATAATTTTTTGTCCAGTCTCTGTGTAATGGGAAAGTGCAGGGCTTATATGAAGTCTCAGCTAGGGTACTCTGTGAGGTTGGACCATCTCAGCTAGCAGCTTGGATGTTCTGGCTGCAGAATTCTGAGGAAACTGTAACAGAGGCATTCTGAGAAGCTGGATCAATTCATTGATATTTGGTTCTTTTTTTCCTGAAAACATACAAAAATTTAAAGGTAACATACATACCTGCAGTTTAACACAAGTGTGAAATGTGCAGCATGCACAGATTAGCTAAAGGGGATTCTCTGTTCTATATTTAAGCATGTAAAAGACATCTGTTAACTTTATGAGTCGGTTTAGAATGTAACCATACTGTAATATAAATCTCTTTCCATGCCATATGAAAGAATGGCATGTAATAATAAGTCATGAGGATTCTGTAGCCAACAAGATTAATAATGTTTCATACAGTCTCAGAACTGTTCCCATGTTGAGGAATCAACATATGCATTACCTATCTTGTAGTTTTCCTTGGTTTCTTTTTTCACATTTGTAGTCAAGATTTTCAGGAGGTCTCCTCCAATCAAATCTGATCTTTATTAATTTTGAATAAATCCATAGCTTTTTGTTTCCTATGTAAACACAGGCATAACTTCTCCCCGAATGCAATATATTTTCTGATTTCCAATCTGAAGTTAAGACCTTGTTAAAATATATACGTTGGTTTAATTTAGCAGTTTTTTCTACAATCTAATTAATGTCTCTCAGCAGTGTTTGTCCTTTTCTCATTAGCATTCAAAAAATTTAAAGTCAACAAAGCAACATACAGGATCCAGATGCCCTATGTATTTCCCATTTTTTATGGCTTATTCTTTTTACATTACTCTCTCTTTAAAGACTTTAGTGTTTTATTACCTTCTTTATTATCATTTATTTATTTTTATTATTACTTTTTATTTATTATTTATTTATTTATTTTTTTATTTTTTAAATTACACTCATGATATTCATTAATTACACTCATGATATTAATCACATTTGTGGTATACATAGATTACATTCACAGTATTCATTCAATTATATATATATATATATATATTAATTTTAAATGCCGAATGTCATTTATTAAAGGGGGGAGGAGGTCTTAAATACAGGCTTACAGCACAATGGGGGCACCCCGGAGGGCAGAAGTTCGCTACTGATGTTTTACAATCTTGCTTCTAATCTGTTAATGCCCATTATTCAGGATACACAGACAAGGAACTTCTCTTAAGCATTCAGGAGGGTGGAACCTGTCAGGGAATTAGCATAGGGAGGATATCAAGGTAAAGGTGCACAAGCAAGGCAGTAGTTACCCAAAACGGGGGCCAGGGCCCTACAGGTTCCCCTTTTATTAAAAAATGAGCTTCTGACTTGGGTTGCATGGGACGTCAGCAGGTCACCTTACCCGTCATGGAGACGCCTGCCCAGGCCACACAGGTGCTCTGTCTTAGGTTGGTGAGTGCCCCCCAGGCATTACCCGTTTCTGAATACTCATTTTCATACAGGATCAATCGTGTGTGAGCTGCATAGTTAATTGCTGCCAAAGATCTCAAAGTGGCACTGGGCTTGCAATCTGTGTGTTCGATACAGAAAAGACCAACAGAGGTCCTATCTCACCCATAGCCAGTAGGCTAAAGGCAACTGAGCCATTCTCTTCCTTAATGAACCATACTGTACGCTGGTGTCCTTGTAAGATAGTATCCCAAAAGCAACTGGAACTTGAGTTTATAAATTTATAATTTTCAAAGTCAATCGAGATGTACATAACTACTGAATTAAATTTATCATGCCCAATAGAATGAAAGATTAACTAACTGTGATAGCTACTTTTGTTGCCAGGGTCTCCATTGTGCTAGCTGTAGTACGCCATTATGAAATGGTAATCCCAGAAAGAGTAACAGTGGTGGGCGCTATTGCTATAATAGCAACAGCGGCAGCAGCAATGTCAAATTCTCTTCTGGACAGAGCCAGGCGGATCTCTGTGAGTTCGAGGCCAGCCTGGGCTACAGAGTGAGTTCCAGGAAAGGGGCAAAGCTACACAGAGAAACCCTGTCTCGAAAAACCAAAAAAAAAAA
>CABHPP010144962.1:0-11204 GCA_902168425.1 Peromyscus attwateri
GAATTCCTGAGACAGTATGGAGAAAACGCTCAACCAGCCTGGTGCCCAGTATGTCTACCAGCCTCTGGAAGACTGAGGAACATGGGAGATCCTGAGCCACTGAATAAGGTATAAGGTGGGGAACCTATTTTTCTCAGCCAGTTTGTCTTTGAGGACTTTATTATCAGACTCAGAATTTCTGTTGCTTCCTACAGTATATGCATCTATGTCCACGTAAGTCACCTTAAACACTACAATGGTATATAAGGATTACTTTGGGGGGGGTGTGTGAAAAGATGGCCAGCAAGTAAAGTCCTTGGTGTATAAGCATATGGACCTGAGTTTTGATCACTTGTGTACATAAAAAGTCAAGTACCTGTAATCCCATCTCTTGGTAAGTGAAGGCAACACTTATTGGCTAGCTTGTCTTGTCAAATGTTTGAGCTCTTGGTTCAGTGAAAGACCTTCTCTCAGAAAACAAGGAGAGCAATAGATGAAGACAGCTAACACTGAAGTCTGGATTCCATATGCAACCCCACCAACCCCCACCTCCACCCCCACCAACACACACACACACGCACACACACACACACACACACACACACACACACACACCACATCAACATACACCCAAACTAATTATTTTTTATGCTCTCATACTTTAACCTTACCAAAGCTTTATCAATTGAATTATTTCATATGGAGATTTGTGCATTTAAAAGAAAACTTCACATTCGCGTTTTGTTAGAAGAAAGCCGTCCGTTAAAAACCTTGCTCGTGTTCAAAGTCAAGACTCTGACCTCAAAGGAAGATGTTAGGTGAAACAGGGAAGCTGTAATGACCTCATGCTGTTTTTAACTTTCTAAAAACCTTATAGATTAATAAATATTTATAGCTTTCATGACATTCAGGGTTTTTTTCATTATATAGAAATGGAAGCCGTTCTGCAAACATGAAGCATGTTACACAAGGTCATTCAAATATTAAACTGTAGAATGTAAGTCTTTGGCTTCTGGTCTTGTATTTATTCTAGCACAGTACATTAAACAGTAGTTTGAACAAATAGAGAGATGGAAACTGAGAGGAAGGAACAAAGCAATAAAGGGAAGAGATAAAAGGTAAAAGGAAAATATGCAATCGGTTTCCACCGAGCTGAGTGCCTACAAAGCACTGAGATCTATGTGAATAAACTGTATGCTCTGTCACTTGTCACGCCATTATAGCCCCAGAACAATCTAGAAATGAAGTCATCTGTATCCAAACAACCAGAGGCTTCCAGAGAGGTAACTTAGCAACTGGTGGAACTTAACTAGAATTCAAGTCTTTCAGTTAAGCCCACCACTGTTCCATGTTGCTTCCTTAGAGTAGTATAGGAAGGTGTGTGTGTGTGTGTGTGTGTGTGTGTGTGTGTGTGTGTGTAGCATAGCAAGAGCATAGCAACATGTGTATAAAGGGTACCTGCGATGGTTTGGGTGTTCCCTGAGGGCTTCATGTGATTGGAGGCTTTGTCTCCAGGATGGTGGTGTTTGGAAGTTCTGTGGAAGCCTTACCTTGATGGGAGGTCTTAAGTTCATGCTCTCCACAGGGCTTAGCCTCTTTAGTTCTCATGAGACGGTTGCTACAGAATGAACAAGTCTGGACCCATCCAGTTCTCTCCACTTCCTGGCTCTGGAAAGAATATTTTTGCTTCTGCAAGTGCTTCTGCCATTGCAGACAAAGCAAGGAGATGTAGATGTGGGTCACTCTGTACCCTAAAACCTTCGTTATGTCATTTGAATCTCTAGGATTGTTAAACAAATCTCTCTTCTTCATTAATTCATATGTCTCAGGTATTTAATTATAGCCATTTAAGCTAGTACATATTTAGATGTTTGTAGATAGGAAAACAATAAGGCAATAAAATTTATACGAAGACCCTATAAATGTCAATGTAAATATTTAAAAATACTATATTAAGTGTTGACACTGATTATGTTTAGCCCATTACCTAATAATTAGAATTCCATTCATTCTTTTTTCATATATTCACTTAATTCAGGCAAATACTTAATTTACAGCTACCACGTATGAGCTTCCTAAAAACCAAGCATTACAAATTTGTCCCACAACTTTACAGCCTAACATAGATAAAGTTTCAGGCTTTTGAATGGCAAAAGAAAAGAATACTCATTGAGAGCTTACAAAATGGTAGGCATTCAGAAAACGTATTTGTCTCCACTACTCTGTAGATACTACAACTCATGACCACACAGTAGATAGCAAAAATCATGGGTGGTATAGAATTCTATGTATCTATATTTTTCCTATATCTACACCCCTGTCAAAAAACGTAGCTTATAAATTAAGTACAGTAAAATATTAACAACCATAATTAATAATAAAATAGGATCGTGGTCACAAAATACATTGTAAAAATATATGTGAATGTAATTTTTTTCTCTTAGGTTATTTTACTGCATTTTCATTATTGTTAAAGGAAATACTTTGTGGCTCAGCTTTGGCATACTTGAATGAACAATATAGCTATTTTTTTCTTTGCGGTCATTATTAATTGTGACAAGCTACAGTATATTCTATAATCAAGAGTACTACAAAGTGACTAAGTGACTAGTGGGTGGGTAGCTTCTTATACAGTACAGATACACTGTACAAAGAGGGAAGGATTGGTTTATGTCCTGTGTAAGAAGAATAAGGACAGCATGAGACTGCATTATACTTCTTCCAAGAGATTACAACTTAAGATTTGTAAATTATTTCTGGGATTTTCAGTTTAATATTTTAAGATTGTTGACTATGAATAATGAAAGCCATGGAAGATAAACTGGTGAGTGATGGGTGACTAATATAACTTTCTATAACAACATTTAAGAGCGTCTGATGGCATGTTCTATACCTCAGTGAAAAAGGTCAAATAGAAGACATTGTTGAGGTTGAATCTAGAATATTCAGCTATTGAGTAGGCATGACAAGGAGGGGGCCTGGTTAGAGAAGGCGGGATTGATCTGTTGAAGAAATGGACAAAGAAAACAGGCAAAAGAGAAGGGTCATTTGAAGATATTTTGGTGGCAAATTTATGTACTCACCAGAAAATCAGATAATATTGACATTACTAGGCATTTATATCTATCTTTAACATTTTTTAAGATTTATTTATTTATTTATTTATTATGTACACAGTGTTCTGCCTGCAGGCCAGAAGAGGGCATGAGATCTCATTACAGACGGTTGTGAGTCACCATGTGGATGCTGGGAATTGAACTCAGGACCTCTGGAAGAGCATCCAGTGCTCTTAACCACTGAGCCATCTCTCCAGCCCTATCTTTAACATTTTTAATAAAAATCATCCCCGATCATATCTATCAGAAGTCAAGTCAATTGAAGACGTCACTGTCTTCTGACTTGTCCCCTCTTTCTTACTGCTCGTCTTTTGGTTCTTGGGTCCTTTTACTATCTTGATGATGTCTTACATCATACCTAGCTCTCCTTTCTCAGTATTTGTAGATTTCCCTAGGTTGTAGGTACTGCCTCTCTACAGATACATACCTGACTTTAGTAGCTGGCTGTTTCTTAACATTTCACAGTGAAAAGATGAAGGCTCCATTCAGCCATCATGGTTTCTCCATCCCCCCACCCCCAACCTTGACAACTGCTCTAATTTTCTATGGATCAATCTTCACTGACATGTCTGTTACATTATCACTGTCTTATGATGATATTACACTTTTTCTCAGGGCTACTATCACCACGAGGCAGATGATTCAGTGCTGACTCTAGCTGCTGTTGTTTGGACGACCACTTGAAATGGTGCTACTATGTCTTCCTGGGGATTGCTTCTTATTGTCCTTCTGTCAATGAGTGGAGAATTGACTCCAACTCAACAGTGCTCAGCTGTTTCA
Organism: Peromyscus attwateri; assembly: GCA_902168425.1. Taxonomy (NCBI): domain Eukaryota; kingdom Metazoa; phylum Chordata; class Mammalia; order Rodentia; family Cricetidae; genus Peromyscus; species Peromyscus attwateri. The sequence continues at coordinate 3,876 of CABHPP010144962.1, forward strand.
CCGGCTAGATACTGTAGTATAGGTTAGGCCTCAGAGTATTATTATTGTCCCAGCCTGATTTTTTACAATCTGCAGGTCCCTTACACAGCAGGGTTTGTATGAGTCAACCTTTCTTATCATCACTGTGTTCTGATATCTGGCAGAAACAACAGACAGAGGAAGGATTTATATTCCCAAAAGCTTCAGAGCTCTCATGTAATACTCTCGGCTCCCTCAGTGGGGCAGAACATCATGGTGGCAGGAGCATGTGGCAGAACAAACCATGTTGGTTTCACACAGCAGAGAAAATGGACATGCCAACACCATGCTATCCCCTTCATTTGCTTAAAAAAAAATTTACTCATATTTATGTAGTGCGTGAAAGGTGGGGCATAGGCATGACATGAAGTGTGGGCCTGAGTACAAATGTGTGTGGGGAGTGTGAGTGTGTGTGTGTGTGTGTGTGTGTGTGTGTGTGTGTGTGTGTAGGTCAGAGGAAAACTTGAGAGAACTGGTTTTCTTCTTCTACCATGTGGGTCCAGAGAATCCAATGAATTCAGGTTACCAGTCTTGGCAGCTGGCACCGTTGATTACTGAGCTCTCTCAGTGACTGACTTTCTCCCCTATACATCGACCTCACTGCACAAGACTTCCTCCTTGGGATAAACTTTCTCCCCGAAGCCTCATATATCTTCCCAGTTCTTTTTATCACTTTCTGCTCTTGACACATGATATTGGCTAGGTTCTTTATAGTCAAATAAGCCCGAACCCAGTTATTGATGAAACTGATGTTACTTTCTAAGGATGACACCTTACCATGAATAAAAGCTAGCAGTGATGGAAAGATGGGATAGGGAATAGGCAACATCCCATATTCAATATTCTTGGGCTCATTGGAGGTTACTTGCATTACAGGTTAAGTAAAGGGCTGGTGCTATGTCCCAGTGGGACAACACTTTCCTAGTATGCACAGGTCTCTGCTCCATATGCTCTAAGTGCTCTAAGAAAATAGATCAAATCTAGAAGAACCATAATGCTTAAGATGCTGCAGCCCTGAACTGACTCCTGTTACTTGTTTTTTTTTTGTTCTATCTTGTTTTATTTTTATAAAAATAGAATTAATTTATCTGTTTTAAAATTTTATTTCCATGCGTGTGTATACTATATATAGACATGCCCGTGTGTCTCAGTTATCTCCGCTGAAAGTCAAAAGGCCATTACTGCTCTGCTTTAATGAGGCCCCATTAAAAAGCTAGGAGCAGCTACCAGATGGAGGCCTAAGTACCTGGGAAGAATTAAGAGGCTTTTCTTGAACTTACTCTAAAATACTATTCTTTGCAGTGGCTGGAATAATTACCCTTCTGTGCTATTCAAAGTGTCCCTAAGTAGAACGGGTGATATAAAAGTCAGGGTCAAAAGCATAAAGTGACACCATCCTTATAGGGAAATTCTAGTTTGCCATATTAAAAAAAATCTCGTAAGTTTTCTCTTTAAATGAATTCATGTTTATTTTCAAAGACTAAAAAAAATAAAAATATAAAATAAGACTAAAGTCCTCTACCACCCATTTCCAAAATTAGTTCAGCACAGACAGTTTGGCCTGCGTTAAGGAGTCAGACGTCATTTGGGGGATGAAACTTGGAGTTTGAAAGTAATTTAGAGAATCCACAGGAAGTGGTCCAGAGACCGGGTAATGAGAGAGGCTTAACATTTGTCTTTGTTGCTACTTCCATGCTTTCCTTCCTCTTCGCCGTATGTGTTTGACCTCCTTATCCAATTGTCTATTGCCTTTAACTTTGTAGAAACACATTTTCATCTCTTGTTCCTTGTCCTCTCCTCTTCCGCTCAGCTATTCATCTTTCGTTCTCAGGTTAGACACTTCTCCCAGCTCCTCATGAAGCACACTGTGAACAAAATTTGTTCTAAGGCAGCTGGTGATTTTGGAGTCTGTGGATACATCTAAGGGGGTAATGGAAATCTAAGAGTACTTAACTGTGACTGCTTCAGCTGTAGCGAAGGCATCTTTCTACTGACTGTTGGAACGGAGGGGCAGGTTTTCAAAAGCAGAGCCCTTGTCTATTAGTCACGTGTGACATCATTTGTTTCCCAGAATTGCCTTTGCTATCTGGACATTTTTTTTTCCTTTCTAGTAAATATTTAGACATTCCAACATTCACACTGACACATTGTCTTTACTGTTTTGCTAGAGAGTGACACCTGATTCAGTACTTAAGCAATAGAGGACTTGGATGTTAGTTTTCTAATACCGGAACTAGCCAGACTGACCTGAACCTGTGGATTGACAAGCCCTCCTGGCAAGCCTGGCTGGGGAAGAGCAGTGAATTGATAACTAAAGAACGTTGCTCGTGCTCAGTGTGTAGTGTTTGTAAAAATATTATCAGTAGAGCACATTTTTAATCTAGTGAGTGCTTGGCAGGCGCACTGAAATCCTTTCCCGCAGAGCATCAAGAATGACTTTAAATAAACAGAGCCAGCAGCCAGGAATTGCAGACTTCAGCAGATTTACAGCAGTGAGTGATAGCTACCAAAAGGCTCTTATCCCTGGTTAGAGTTAAATAATTTACTCCTCACTACCATTAAATGTTTTAAAGTTATCTCCATGTGTTTGCGTGTGTGTGTGTGTGTGTGTGTGTGTGTATGTGTGTGTTTATCCCAGTATAATTATTCCTTCTTGCCACTCTTGATGTGAAATCCTACAAATGGACCATGGTTCTCCTTACATTAATTATTAGTAGACAATTTGCCCATCAGCTTAACTGCCCTTTCCAGAGAGTCCTTAACCAATTAGCAACCACGCACCGCTAAATAAAGAAGTTCGAGTGGGGCCTTTAACTTGAAAGCTGCTACAGACAAACATAAAGCTGTCTTGTTTGCTGAGAGAGGCTTCAGAGAAAATCCTAACAACGTGGACTGTTTTGTGTATTTATCAGTAGTTTATCAGGTTTTCACATGTTTTTATTCTTCAACACATTTTTCATAACATTAGAAATATACTATGTTCTTCTATATTTATTTTACCCACAGAGATTTTATTTTTTGTTATTTTTTCTTTTTTTTCATAAATTGAAGATATTTAGGTGCTTCCTGTTACACAGAAATACTGTCAAAATTTTGTATTTCAATTGTGTTTCTTCATCATCTACTTAGCTTTTGTTCAACAGACTCTTTACTATAGTCCTCAAAATCTACCACGCTTGAAACATAGTAGTACACTTGTCATGTGGTTTGTGTCTGACATAAGGACAATGTTGTTGTTGTTATTCTTCTTCTTCTCGATATTCCTTAATGGAGGTCCAAAAGATGGACTGAATAATTCAATATCACATGGACCTACGTAGTATCTCTCTTAAGAACACCTGGTCTCTATTGGAGTCAGAATTTTGGCAATAATCATTCAGTGTTGTGCGATGCATGGGCTACTCAAGCAGTGTAAGAACAATTACACTCATGTTTACATGAAGAAACCTTGGCCTCAGAAAGTTCACTGACTGGCTAGTCTTCCAGAGTCTGAATCAACAAGTTTGACTTTGACTTTGCATCTGAACCCAGTGGACTCACTCTAGTGCCACCAATAAGAACAAAAAAAAAAAAAAGAAGAAAAGTTTAGCCTATAATAGGATTGACTTTAAGGCTTGATATGTGTATATAGGTTATGTGTATTCTTTAATTTAATGTATAAAAATGCAAAGCTAAACATACAATTGCCTTACAGAAGCTTTCCAGTGTCATGAGGTCCCATTTATCAATTGTTGATCTTAGTGCCTGTGCTAATGGTGTTCTATTAAAGAACTTGTAGTTGGCTGTTTTTTTGCTCTTTGCTCTTTGTGGGTGGTGGGTGTATGTGTGTGTGTGTGTGTGTGTGTGTGTGTGTGTGTGTGTGCGTGTGTGTGCCACTCAGCTCTCAAATAACACATGTAGACTTATTATTACTTTTGAATACCCAGCCTTAGTTTGGCTTATTTCTGGCCATCTTTTCTTAAATTGAATTATCCCATCTATCTTTTGCCTCTGGACTTTTACCTTTCTGTGTACCTTTCTTTATTACTTACTCAGTGGCTTGCTGTTTTAGCTGGGTGTCTGGCCTCTGGAGTCCTCCTCTCCTTCTCCTTTCCTTCCCTGATCTCCTTTTCACAGATTTCTCTTCCTATTTATTCTCTCTGCCTGCCAGCCCCGTCTATCCTTTCTCCTGCCTTGTTATTGGCTGTTCAGCTCTTTATCAGACAATCAGGTGTTTTAGACAGGCAAAGTAACAGCTTCACAGAGTCAAGTGCAACATAAAAGAATGTAAAACACATTTGCATCCTTAAACAAATGTTCCACAGCATAAACAAATGTAACGCATCTTCAACTAATATTTCACAACAGGAACTCTTCTCTTGTGCCAATGAGTTCAAGGCTATTCTCCACTGCTATACTCATAGATCAGTGCCTTATTCAGCCATCAACATATAAGCTTCCTCCTGCAGCAGATGGGAGTAAATAGAGACCTACAGCCATACATTATGCCAGAGAGAGAGGAGGGGCAGGGCTTGGAATATACAGTTCTATATGGGATGTTTCTAAAAAATCCCTTCTCTCAGAGATCAGGGAACTTTGAGGAAGAGGGTGTGGAAAGAGTGTAAGAGCCAGAAGGGATGGAGGACACCAGGAGAAGAAGTCTCTCTAAAATCTAAATCAATTGAGCAAATCTCATACGACCCCACAGAGACTGAATCGGCAAGCACAGGGCTGACATGGGTCTGCACCAGGTCCTCTGTGTACGTTTTACAGCTTTCAGTTTAGTATTTTCATGGGACTCTCAAATGTGTGAGCAAGTGGGTCTCTGATTCTTGGGCTCTCTCTTGGGCTCTTTTTCTTCTGTTGGCTTGTCTTGTCCAACTTCAGTGTGATGGTTTTTGTTTTATCTTATTCTATTTTATTTTGCTATGTTTGGTTATCTCTTAGAGGCCTTTCCTTTTCTAATGAGAGACAGAAAGGAAGTGGATTCCTGTTGGAGGGGAGATGGAGAGGAACTGGGAGGAATAGAGGCGGGGGAACTGTCATCAGGATATATTGTATGGGAAAAGAATATATTTTCAATAAAAGAGAAAAATATAGTTACAACTTAGCATGTGCAAGGTCTCAGATGGAGTTCCAAGTACCCCATCATGATGGTAAGTATCACAAGCCATTGTTATCTCTTGGCAGTATTGCTCACACTAGCAACGGAAGTTCATTTGCTGTATTCCTTTAGAATAGAAATGCTGACCTATGAATTGAAGGACGGTGGTTAATATCCTTTATTGATGGGCTACAATGACACAGGCATTCAAAATGCAATAACTCAATGTATAACAGTCAGTTTGCATCCAGTGATAGTTTCAGTTTCAAGGGAAATCAAACTAATTCTAAAACCTGTAATCTGCACATGTTGAGAGAAACATTTGGGATACTGAATCTACTTAGAATTATCTCCTAAAAATGTACTTAAATACATACTGTGAAATATCTACTGCTGGACATTAGAAGCTTTAATGATGGGAAACTTAAAATATGGTTTTAATTTTCATGGTTTAAATAATCGATTTTCCTCTTCTGAGAACTGAAACAGGCTTTTATATATTCCAGTCAAATTTATTTTCATATTTCACATGGTGACAGAGTGTTGTAAAAATTTATTATGATCTATCAATATGATAAACATCCCAATTTTTATTAGCAGTTATGTCCTTCTTAAAACTCCCATACTATTCTATTAAAAAATAAAGTTCTTATTTTGGCATTAAATTAAGTTGTCATAATTTTTCTTTCAAGTGTGAAATCACACTGGTTGCTTTATCTCTTTAATTAAGTGTTAATCAATAGACTTTTATTCTATTTGAAGTGTTAGAGAAGTTACTCTGAAGATACTAACATGCCTGCCTATTTGCATTCTACAGAACCTTTGCTTTTTAATGGTCCAGTGTAGCCATCCTTTTCTGAATTATGGACTCACATTGGCGTGCACGACTGGACATGTTTTATTGGGTAATTTCCAAGGGAAGCAACAGTTCAATCTCTTGAAAAAGTAAGAAAAATAAAAGCTCTCTCTTCATACGGAGCAATTGGTGAAGTAAGTTTTTCCTCCGACAGCACGTGTCTCTCACCCGAGTATGCTAAATTAATGTTTAACTGCCATAATTTAGACTAACTTTGCACTTAGAACAAAATAAAACATTGCTGAGGCAAAGGCATGCTTTCGGGTTATAATTTAGCAATTGTAACACCAAGGGTAAGGCACTCCAAGTCTTCACCTGTGGTTTCTGCCCCTATTTCTTTCATTCTAGAAAAGACTGTCAGATGACCCTCACAGAGACAACTAGAAACCTAGCGATTCCCTAATACAGCCACAGCTCACCTGTCTCTACTATATCCTTCTCTGACACTGTTTTGCCCCCTTTCCCCAGAGCAATTTTAAGGCTTTGGAAGACCACTGGCTCTCTTTCTTTTAGATGCACCCCATCTAGCATGCTAAGCTGTTCTTTTGGCCAGGTAATTAATATAAAACTGACATGTGATGGCTGGATAAATGGAAGATCTGGTATGCTAAAGAACATTATGGTTCTATTTGAGAACCATTATGGATTTTAAGTGTTGATTCTTTTTATTTTTATTTAAGGGTCCAATGTATTTTATGTTAAAACCTCAGACCTTGCTATTGACCTTTGAAATGTTATATGGCCCTATCTTGAGTCAATGATAGGTGATGTTTCTCTTTTTGTTCCTCTGCCTCCACTTTACATTTTAGACTCATTTTCTACCCTTTCTATAGGTTATTTTAAAGTTTATTTTATAACCTATACTTTTATCTTTTTGATGATTCCATTTTTCCAAATCTCTACTGCTTGTTACTTCTCTGGCAACAATCTTTTATGGATATTTTATTGTATCTTCTCCTATGTTTTTTATTTTAAAATTGTATGTATACAGCTGTATTTATATCTACACACACACACACACACACACACACACACACACACACACACACATACACACACACACACACACGTACCTGTTTGGATTAGAACTCACTCACTATGTATGTAGCTAGCCTGGAACTCACAGAGATTCACTTATCTCTACCTCCCGAGTGCTGGGATTAAATTTTTTTTATTAAAATTTAAAAAAAAATTTATGCGTAGGTTTAAATGGTGTAACCTGAGGGGTCAGTTTACAGGAGGTAGAATATGTGTAGTATTTTCTTGGAGAATAGTTTTCTTTCTTCTCCCTTCTTCCTTCCTTCCTTCCTTCCTTCCTTCCTTCCTTCCTTCCTTCCTTCCTTCCTTCCTTCCTTCCTTCCTTCATCCCTCC
>CABHPP010144962.1:14482-37536 GCA_902168425.1 Peromyscus attwateri
TTTTTTTTTTTTATAAAATCAATCAAAAGCTTATATTTTACAGAGCAGAATACTTGGCATTAGTTAATTAGTCACATAGATGAAAAAAGTGACAAATGAGAAAACTAATGGCTTGGTGTTATTTCTTATTATGAATTATTGTAGTTTCCTAAAAGATAACACAAGATGTGTGGGGTGTGTGTGTGTGTGTGTGTGTGTATGCGTGTATGTAAATTATAATGCCTTTGAGGAAAAGGTTTAATTCATTCAATATTGTATTTTAGATATGTTAAAACTGCATAATAAATAAAAAATGCATGACAAATGACAGGAGGCAAATGGAGAAAGATCTATATTGAGGAATCCAGTCAGGGATGGTTCTAGAACAATGTCACCTCTGTAATATTTTATTGGTTTCTCTCTGGATAGTGTCCCCACAAAGGTCTTTTATATCAAGTGTTCTTGTGCTCTTTTGTGCGTGAGTACCATGTGAGAGGCCTACTAAAGCATAGGCTGCTATTCAGTGTCCCTGGAGCAGGGAACTCACTACTAGCAAAGTCCCAGAAATGCTGCTGGTCTAGAGATATCACTTTGAATGAGATCTCTTTAATGAAATACAGGTAGAGGATAGGAGAAGGGGAGGGGTCCTTGAAATAGGGAAGAGAGTAGGCTTTTCCTGCAGCATGGCTTTCCTCTCTCCTGTGAGTGCTGTGTATTTGGGTCTTACAGTAATTTATCAATTTCTATACCCATTCATAGATTAAGGTTTTGAGTGGAGATTAATAGTTATAGTTTTTCTTTTTCCATCTGGAAGAGAAAAACATACGAGATAAAATTTTCAACTTCAACTGTTTCTTATGTACGTGAAGTAAATCTGACTCTAGGGTCTTTTAGAGATATGCAAGGAGACTGGTTATGATCAATTTATAGATTTAATTAGAGAGTAGTGTCTTAATAATTTTGTGAGATAGCACATCAAATCAGTAAGGCGGGATGGCTGTGACCAATAAAATAGGAATCAATGAAAGTAACCATACAGCAGAATTTATAGGCTCATGGGTGTAGAAACCAAAGACATACAAAGCATTGCTCTGTCTAAAACCATAGCAGATACAGGAAAGGCATTATGAACATTTTAAGGACATTTAAAACAATTATATCACAAAGTCTTCAGAGTTTCATTCATGTTTTGACATGATTCACTTCAAGGAAATATTTATGGTATATGTCAAAGAAAAGATGAGAGGAAAATCATAGAACTCAGAATAATCACCAACATTGGGCAACAATTGAGGAAAGTCTAAAGGAACGGTGGGCAGAGATGCAAAACAGCATTATCTAGTAACTACAATGGTATAGAAAAATAACAAAATAAAAACTTGTGAACAGTATAGTGTATATTGAAATTGCTGTACAAAATAGCAAGGTGAGATATATATATATATATATATATATATATATATCTCCAATTTTTGTTTCTAAAATACTGGATTTCATAACGTATCAGGTTAAAAGAATATAAACCACAATTTTAATACTATTTATTTTGGCATTGTAATATTCTATGTGACTTACTGTCTGTCTTTTATGTGTATCTATTCTGAACATTTTATAACAAAAAATGTATTCAGTCTGATATTAAACCACATGGAATTCTTTGGATGATTTTATTTTTTCAAAGTAGTTACATAAAGTTCCTGTCGGCCCCATCCTGTTCCTCAGCGTTGGATTGTATCATTATGCAGAGGGTAAAAGCTAAGAATTTCTCTCAGGAGTCCTCACAAATTGCCTCTGTGTGGTTCATGGTGGATTTGATTGGACATTTGGTACAAACTTCGCTCCATGGGGTGCTTTCCTCTGTGGTCCAGTTCTTGTGTGAAGACATGAAAATGTGACATCTCACCGAACAGGCATGGGTTCGGTGCTGCTATCTAAACGATATTGTTGTTTCTGTCTTGCCTTAATAATTTCCTTTCTCTTATTGTAAAAGGGAAGAAAAGATAGTATTGGCTTGGAAAATACTGCAGAGCTTGCGTCTCCAACCCTGCTTGAGTTTGCTGTGGACTGTGGTCCATTAGATAAACACAGTGTTCACCCGTCAGGATGCTGTTGATACATTTGGCAGCACTGATAAAATGATCTGTGCTTAGGAAGAGACTGTGTTACTTCGTGGGGGGATAGAGGCTTTCGGAAAGTGATTGTCCTGTTCTCAAGAAAAAGTTAACTTTTTGAAACTTTAGCTTTCACATTTGGGACACTTTTAATTTGTCACCTGAACTTTTTTGGCTGTTTTTGGAGTTTTAGATGAATGGTTGGACTTATTTTCAAAGGCAACCAGTACTAACAGAAGAGAAATTCAACGTGGTTGCTTCTCATACTGAAGATGTATGTAGTATAAAACAGACAAAAGAGATTTGCTTTCTTAGCATATTTCTGTAACATCCATCAGTCACAGTTTTAATTTTTTTAATTGCCAGATTAAAGTTTAAAAACAAGCATAAAGAACTTCAATTATTCATATTCCTTCTGGTTTTCTTTCTTTTATTCCACATTTCTTCTATCTACCCTATCTATCTATCTATCTATCTATCTATCTATCTATCTATCTACCTACCTATCATCTGTCTATCTATCTTTCTATCTATCTATCTACCTACCTATCTATCTATTGTCTATCATCTATCATTTCATCTATCATGTATTATTGTATATATGTATCTATCATTTAGTATGCATGTATGTATATATGTATGTTTCCATCTATGTATCATCTCTCTATCATCTTTCTACACATGAATATGCATGCACTATATAGAGAGAAATCAATAATCATATGCTTATATTATCTTTTACATATACACTATACTCTTTCTGTGTTCATAATCTCTGTTGGAGAGATTTGAATGCTTCATCAAATAAAATATTAACACACATGGGACATAAAAAGATCATGAATGCTGAGACAATGGGATGTCCTCTAGTATCCAGCTGAGTTCTACATATTTTGTGCGGGCTTTTCACCTTTCTCCTGGGAGGTCATTCCATTATGGAATAGTTTTCATTTGGAGGAATATTTTTTTTTCCTGATATACCTAATGTCCCTCTTCTCAGCTGACTCCATTAGACATAATTACTACCCCCTGCTCCCAAGGGCTGAGAAATTCCTTTCCTACTGGAATTCACACGGTTTCTGTAATAGAAGTCAACAATTAGCTCCACAACTGTCACCAAGTTAGGGTAAATTTAGCTGCCTTGACCTTTTTTTTTTTTATCAATAGTGTAGACACACACACACACACACACACACACACACACACTCACTCACTCACTCACTCACACCCCCCCATATATGAACCTGCTCATCAAATCTGCTTTATTTAGCATTTAAACAGTACCTCAAAATATTAGTACAAATGTGCTACCACCTAAATTACACAGGATTTGTTCTTAAAATATATTTTATTTTGCTTTATTTTATGTGCAGCAGTGTCTTACACACATGTGTGTCTGTGCATCACATGTGTGCCTGATTCCTTTGGAGGTCAGAGGAGAGTGTTAGACTCCCTGGAACTAGAGGTTTTTTTTTTTTTTTTTTTTAAGGATTTTTCAAAAAAATTATTTATTTTTGTTTTATGTGCATTGGTGTTTTGCCTGCATATATGTCTGTGTGAGGATACTGGATCCACTGGAACTGGAGCTACAGGCTGTTGTAAGCTGCCATGTGGGTGCTGAGAATTGAACTGGGGTCCTCTGGAAGAGCAGCCAGTGCTCTTAACCACTGAGCCATCTCTCCAGCCCCTGGAACTAGAGTTATAGATAGTTGCGGGCCACTGGAAATCAAAGTCAGTCTTCTTCAAAAGCAAGTACTCTTAATCAGTGAGCCTTCTCCCCAGCCCCAACTAATTATGTATTTATGTGTTTGTTTTAAGTCTTGCAGATGTGGATGCCACCTGTGTGTGTATGCCTGTGGAGGCCAGAGGTGTCAGATTCTCTGGAGCTGGAATGACAGGTGGTTTTGAGTTGCCTGACATGGGTTCTGGGAACTGACTAAGGGTCCTCTGGAAGAGAAATACTAACTACTTAGCAGCATTTCTCTAGCCCCTTGGTTTTATTTATTCATTTATTTATTTACTTATTTAGTTTTTGATAAGGTCTTTATGTGTATAGGCAGCCGTTGACAATATGTTCGTTTTCATTCACATTTCATAAAGGGGTTATAGGTGACAAACCACAGTTTAACAAACCCCTCGCATGTAAGCTTTGAGGTGGTGAAAATGCAAAGACAGTAAAGCTGGCAGTGATTACTCCAACCATATTCAGTTTCAATAAGAACAGGAAGTTGACACAGGAGGAAGACAGACATTGTTGCTTCCAAGGAAAGGGCATCAAAATCACTAGGTAACTGGAATCTGTCGCCTGAGCTATATGCAAGGAAGTTCAGTTACATTAAAATCAGTCGCAATGATTCTCAACCTCTGTACTTGAAGATTTATTTTATTTTTAGTTATGTATATATGTATATATCTGTGTGGGGGCCTGCCCCTCTGAGTGCCAGTGCCCAAGAGACAGATCACTCTGGAGGTGGAGTTATGGGCACTTGTGGGCCACCTGAGCCGGATGCTGGGAACGGAACTCGGGTCCTGTGAAAGAGCAGCATGCTCTTAAACACTGAGCCATCTCTCTAGTCCCCAGTTTATATATGTATCTTCTTGTTTCGCTATTTCTTGGGCCTTTCCCAACTCTCTGCATCCTCTCTTTCCTTTCCACTGTTCCAGATTTTCAGTGTCGCCCCAAACTTCGCTTCCTCCTACCCCTTGCCTTCCTTTTTCTTTACACCCTTTCTGTTTTTCTCTTCTGCTTCTTTCTTAGCGAGATTATGTGTGACCCCTCAAGCACTAGGTGTTACTGTTCAGTCATTGGTTTTCTTCTAAGTTGGAAATCTGTTCCTAGGCCCTTGAGTGGTGAGCTGAAGTGCTAAGATAACACTCTTTTTTTTCTCCCTCTCGTCTCAGCTCTCTGTCATATGGTAGCACCAGATAAATCTTAACTAAATGGAGGTAAGTCGCTTTTCCTTCCAAATTAACACATCCTAGTCTCCAATGTGTTGTTTCAAAGGTGCTGGGACCTTTGGGAAGTGATCAGTAATGAGGTCATAAGGACAGGCACCTTGTGACAAACTTAGTGCCTTTCTATGTAAAGGAAGGGTCCCCAACACCTTTTCTGTTCACATGCTGTGTACCAGGGCTATTTGAATAAACAATGAGAAAACAACTACTCACAAGCCAGGAAGAAATCCCTGACCAAGAATCAAGTCTACCAGGACTTTGATCTTAGCCTTCTCTGCCTGTGGAACTGTGGGGAAAAAAGTGTATTATTTAAGCCACCCAAACTCTATGGTGTTTTGTCATAGTTGTCCAAACTGACTAAAACAAAATACTGTAAGCAAGAAAAAAGAAGATTCTATATGCTTATTCGAACATTTATCAGTCCTAGCAAAGTTCTATTAATATCATATGAAAAAAATCAGAATTCTATTATAATAACCTTAGAAGTGTTTTATTAAAAATCTCTTTAAAATATATTTGCAGTCTCTCTCTAATTAAAAATATTTTAAAGTGTATAATGATACCTGGGGTAAGCATATTTACTTCAGGTGTGAATTAATTTGTTTTGATATTGTTGGTTTTAATCATTGAAATATTTGACCTTTGTCTAGCAACCATGCATTGTTCTAACACCTGGGATCATCTTATAATGTATTAGCTATGAATTTCTAGAAACTTCAACTGAACCTAAAGCAGAATGAAAATTGGCATCTTCCCTCTGTTATCTTTATTTGCCCACTGAACAGTAAAATCTACTACTACATATAAGGGTTAGAGAAGAGCCATTAAAATTATTAACTTTATTGAATAGAGCACTACTATTGTGAAAACCCCAAACCACTGCAATAATTAAGCCATCACCAGCAAAGAAAATTTAATTTTATTCATAATTTATTGATTCAATCAATAATGTGTGTATTTGAAGTTCCCGTTGAGGGTCAGTCAGTACAGCCAAGTGGAAGAGGGGTATGTTGTCGTCACATGCCCTGGCTGTTTTGGGACAGTGCCGGCATCTCTGCCTGACTGTGTCCCTTTCTAGCTGAATGACTGGGAAAGTTATGTGGTCTTTTTGTGTTTGTGTTTTCACCTAGAGTTGGGAAAAAGCATAGTATCCAATGTGTTGTGCTGTTTCTGGGAGCAGATGTAAGCATGCACTCAGCGCTGCCATCATGCAGATCACATGGAAGCTCACGTGCTGACTTGTGATCTAGATAACAAAGTCCCTTAGAGGGAAAGGCTCTGTACCTCTGTATCTGGTATCTGTACCAGATAAAGACTCAGTCTAAAATTCATGGTATCTCTTTATAAGAAAAATGGGAAGAAAACATAAAACAAGACAAAATACAGTTCATGCAAGTCCTATTGAATCACAATTTTGTCGTCCCAGCCCCAAGTCTAACCCTTTTAGGTTTCTATGACATACAAGTAAGGTGATTTACTTTAGTTCCATTAAATGAGATGAGATAAAACCCAAAATAGAATAGAACAGAAACAAAACAGACAAAAGACAACATGCGAACAACTGGAGTGTTCCATGTGGGTCCAAGGCACAGACTCAGAGGAGGTAAGAATGCTCTTGAGAAACTAGCAAACCATTCACAGGTTTCTCCTTGAGGTCTATGGGGTCAAACAGTGGAGGAGTCTGGTGGTGCCACAATTTCTTCTTTGCTGATGGAAAAAAGGAAAACCTCTTTCAAAGTGGTTACACAACCCGCAGAAACAATGCAGCCTCTGTGTGTGTCCTCAGCACATTGCTTCTGTATTTTCTCTCTCCTGTAAATCTCAGCCTTGAAGACCAACATTGTTTGAAGTCAGTGTTCATCTAGACTCTTTGAGACTTGCCATAAAGGATGCAAACTATTATTTTCTTTGTGATATTTCAGGTCAGAGAAATTCCTTCTACTTTAATGGTCTATAATCACTTCTGAATTGACCACACATCTTGTTTTTACAGGTAAATACTTTGTGCAATTTAAAATAGCAAACTAATGACTTGGAAAATATTGAAAACTATTGCTTACTTCATAAAATCTCATTAGGGAGAATTTTTTGTTGATCCCATAGTGTAGACACTTCTGTTTCAATAGTCATTAATATTTTTAAAATTCTTTCAGCAGATGCTTATAATGTTGCTTTTATATTCTGTTCTCATAGACTCCCAATTTCAGAGACTTTGTTCCCTATCAGTACCTTTTGTCTATTGTTTAAAAATCCTATGAATTTCTCTTTGTTTATTTACATTTTGTCAGACTCTTCTTGTATCCAAGCAACTCTGCCTAAAAGAAAAAAAAATAAATAATGTTGTTTGGGGGCAGGGGCAGGTGGTATATTCAGAATGTCTTTATTTAGCTATAACTTTATTTGTGGAATACTTTTCATGAAATTAACTCTCTTGAGAGGAGTTTGGACATTGGGAACAGTCACACACATCCTTTGAAAATTTCCCTGGTCTATAGCAGAATAATTATTTAAACAATTTAGATGTACATTTTCTTTACTAAAAAATGGAAATCTTGTTGATTTTTTTTTTTTAGACATGGTGGACTTTATCAGATAACTTTTAAAACAGAAAAAAATAAAGAAAACAAAAGTGACATCTCAATGTACATGTGATTGCCAGGGAAATAAGCTAACAAATGAATGTTGTGAACATGCAGGCTCTTTCAGAACTGGGCAGATACCCAAAGTCAGCAGTGCTATTTGGTGACCTTGATGCAAATGAAAATCTCAAATGATTTCTACATTCCTCTTTCCTGAAAAAACCTGTTAGGAGTGTGTTCTCTTCCACTGTCTTGAGTAGACACATGCAGTGATTTTAATATATGTCATCTACGGAATGTTTCATGTAGAGTGTGTAGTACTTCTATGAAACAGCTGTAGCTGCTAGTTGAGGAACCATACTTGAGGGCTTGGAGGCATGGTTCAGCAGGATTGAGGTGTAATTGGATATTCAGGGTCCAATGATCCCTTTGCAGAAGTCTCCTCATCAGTTAAAAGGGGTATGATATAGTTAGTTTCTGATTTAATGTAGTTGTAGCTGTAACTTTTCTGCAATACAGTGGTAAAAGCTGTACCTATTAAGTAGAAACCATAATTTGAATTCTGGTATTTGTTCTTCTACTAGGCTAAGGATATTGATCCTCTTTTGCTAGATTGGTCAACAGCAGCAATATAAAGCTGTCAGCCATTCATGTTGTCAGGAGAGTAAACAATGAATACTATACAGCATTCTACTGTCCCTAATCTGTGATATTTGGTAGGTTAGCTATGCTATGTGCAGTTCAGACTAGATATTTCTACCTCATGATGAGTTTATTGAGATGTATCACTGTTAGTAGAGAATAATTTATAGTGCCATTTTGATGTTGTTGTAATTACACATACTAATATTCATAAAATGTATGAAATGTTTTGAGATGCTGTAATTTATGTCCTATGCAAGTATGTTGTCTGTTTATATACATGTGTATATATTCATGTGTGTTCATATGGAGGTTGGAGGACAGGCTCAGTTATTGGTCCTCAGGCACTGTTCCTATTGGTTTTTGAGGCAAGGACTCTCCCTGACCTGGGACTTGTTAAATAGATTAAGCTGCCCAGTCAGTGAGCCACCAGGATCTACTTGTCCTGGCTCCCAGTGCTGGAATTGTGAGTGCATGCCACCACATCTTTTACATATGTTTGAGGATCAAGCTCAGGTCCTCAAGCATGAAAAATTATGTGTAATCGACTATTTTTTTTTTTTTTACAGCAGTTTGAGGCTTATAGGATAACTGAGTGGAAGGTACAAAGTTCTTATACATGCCCTGTCCTCACACACAGACAGGCCACCTCCAGCATCCAAAGCCCCCAGCAGTTGTTATGATCTATGAGCTGGCAGTGACAGTAAGGACACCCACAATCCATAGTTTACTCTTGGTAAACTCAGAATCACTCTTGGTATTGTATAAACCATAGCTTTGGACAAATATATTCTAGCATGTATTTTATTTTATTTTCTTAAAGATTTATTTATTATTTAAATGTGTATGGATGTCTCATCTGCATCATCAGAAGAGGGCATCGTATCCCATGGGACTAGTTATGGACAGTTGTGAGCCACCATGTGGTGCTGGGAATTGAACTCAGGACCTCTGGAAATGCAGCCAGTGTTTTTAACCTCTGAGCCATCTCTCTAGCCCCTAAAATGTATTTTAATAATGAAAATGGTTTTGGTGTTAGAGATAATATTCTTAACATTTTTGTTATAATAAAGAAAGTTGGGAGGCTGCCAATGAAACTCTTCTGTGTATGGAAACTGGTTATGACTAGCAGTCACTGCAAACTGCTGGCTCTCCCTCCAATTTCTACACTGCCCACTGGAAGTTATGATGAGGAGAGCCACACAGTGGTCAAACAAGCATGACCTAATAAGAGAAGAAACTGTCTCTATAAGAGGAAGTCACTGGCTACACCATTTAGGCCCCTCAGAAAGTCATGACTAGAGGGAAAGAAAGAGAGAAAACATTTAATCTTAAAAAGAATGGCAGAAAAGTCTTCATGTTAATAAAGATAAAATTTGGATATTATGCTATGGAATAATCCTTCTGTACATTGTGCAAATATATGTCACTACGATTGCTTTAATAAACAAGCTGACTGGCCAATAGCTGAACAGGATAAAGTTAGGCGGGAAAACCAAACTGAGAATGCTGGGAAGGAAAAGGGCAGAGTCAGAGAGTCACTAGCCAGATTCAAAGGGAACAGGCAATGAATGTGCCATGCTAATAAAGTTAACACCACGTGGCAGAGCATAAATAAGGAATATGGGTTAGCTTAAAATGTAAAAACTAGTTAGTAATAGGCCTGAGCTATTGGCCGAACATTTATAAGTAATATAAATATAAAGTCTCAGTGTGTTTATTTGAGAGAGACTGCAGGACAAGGAAACTCTGTCTAGAATATTAGGCTATTTTGTTGGAGACAGATGATGTTTTTGCTAAACTGCTTCTAATGAATTACAAAAAAAGCAAAAAGCATTGTTCTGAAAAGAAGAGGAATCGTGGCATGGAAATTGTTACCACTTAGTGTAAGAGCAACTTAGTGTAATGAATGTCTTATTTTAATGCATAAAAGAGAAGAATTTTGTTGCATAGAGAGCTATACATGTACAACCAATGTGCTTACATTTCATGAAGTAACTCTCAACAGGCTACCATACTAATTTCCAAAGGATGTCTTGACTCCTTAGGCTTGAGTGAGCCATATGAAAGTAAACCTGGGTTGAGGCAGCAATCCATAAAACTTGGCTTACTTTAGACACTAAAGTCTTGACTGTGATAAATAATAGAAACATATTACATGTTCGCATATACACAAATCTAAAAAAAAATTTAGTAACTACAGAAACCCACAAAAATTAAGCAGAAATAATTCAATCCATAATGTAGAATAATTTCACATACTCATTAGTTTGACCTGTTCTATACTCATATCAATTACCATATTGTAACTCCATTGGATTTATATATTTATAATGGTAAAGCCCCCTTTAGAATTGGTAGTGCTTGTTCATTCAGCCAGTCAGCAAATATTTATTGAGCACATAGTAAAGAGCAGACAATCAAAAGTCTGAAGTTGAACAATACATACAAAACCCATGTCTTCTTCTAGCTAAGAGAAACATAAATAGTAGCCAAAGGAATAATAGGGAATATTTTTGTGTGCTACAGATTTGACAAGCATAAGTGTGTGTGACAGATTTGCAATGTTCTGTAATAAAGTACTGATGTATATTTACCCAGTCTTCTGCATTAAACATATGGTGACAACAGACTGGCTGGGGACTCTCTGGGTTCTGATGGAGCCTACGTTTCTTTCCTTATGTTGTCCAACAGGTGCAAACATGTGGTGTATGAAGTGTGTGTGTGTGTGTGTGTGTGTGTGTGTGTGTGTGTGTGTGTGTGAGAGAGAGAGAGAGAGAGAGAGAGAGAGAGAGAGAGAGAGAGAGAGAGAGAACATGCTTTTGTATAATTCTCAGAATGTTTTTGTATTCCAGCCGTGAACTGGAATGGAATGGGCATCAGTTCATTGTTATCCTGTTACTCTCTCAGTCTTTTGACCATGCAAGTGTTCAAGGTTGAATCTAACCCAGGTCCTTCTAATAAGAAGGTAAGAAAGTTTTGCTTCCTTATAACATGGCATGGGCCATCGACCGCTAGCATCTCAGCTGTGAGCATTCAGCATCCTGGGTTTCCTACTGTGACACAGTATAAGGAGAACAGAGCACAGCAAACTTCATGGGAACCACTTCCTGACGGGCCTGGAAGAAACACCATTGATCTCCCAAAGCACCAGGGCTCAGCTCCAGTGAGTCTATTAAATCCTGTTTTCCTCCTCCCTCCCCCTTCTTTTAGGATGCCAAGCAATGTTCCACTTAACTCTTTCATGCCCAGGAGCCTGTAGCCTGCACTCCCACCATGAACTGATAGGCTGTCTGGATAATTCTCAATGTGGTCTGTCTTATTATGACAAATTGCATTATAGAAGTACTTTGTAGTAGTTTTACTGCTTTCTTTTACAGGATCATTGCACTGAATATTCTACTCCAAGAAAAGGGAGGCTTAAGATGTCAACTTATTTACACATTTGGTATGGCTAGGAAGTGAAGGGGCTGGGCTGGAAGCTAGCAACCTTACTCTGAGCCTGTGACATTACTGCTACATGCAGGACTCTCCTCCGAGTGCAGAAGGAAGGTCTTCAATAATACCAAACAAGAAACACTGCATTAATTTTAATGGATGCTTAATGTGGGGTAGTTTGGGGTTATAGTCATGTATATCACGGCTGTTGTTTCTTGTTTTAAATCTTGTGTAGAATCATCAGAGTTTACTAATTCCCATATTTAGGACTAAACTCAGACTTTTTTTTTTAAAAAAAAAAGACAATGGTTACATTTTTTAAAAGATGATGGTTACAAATATGAATGTGTAAATATTTGTTTCAGAATACACTAAGCACTGAGGTAGATTTTTTTAAAATTCTGTTGTGCACTTATTCTTTCATTCACATCTTAATTACACTTTTTTTCCCATTAAGGCAACAAATTCTTTCCTCCTTAGCTCTGTACCCCACAACAACCCAGAGCCCAGAACATAAACAAAGACACATTTGGAAGCTCCCGTGGAGAGACCTATATCCAAGATCAGCAGATCCTGCAATTTGCTATTTCCTCCTCCCCCTTCTCCCCAGAAGCCAGCTTATGTAAGCCTCCCTGAGGCAATGCATGCATGGTTTTAGGGAGATGACTGAACACGACGGCTGGTGCTGTTAGTATTGAATGTCTATAAATGAATGAATGGGTAATTATGTTTAGGGAGCTAATCGACAGGACGTCAAATATTAATAGATGGGTGCATTGTAACAGCTTGACACCAATGTTTGGGAATTTATGACACTAAGGCAGACTGGAGATGAATCTGCAGAGCACATTTGCAACTTTTGAATCGAATGGGGATATTTGACACCATTAAACTATCTGCAAGTTTCCTGGGTTTGCTCACCATGTCCACAAAGCTTGGTGCCTCACCGTAGAAGAGACTTCAGTGTCAGCTTTTCTTTTAGTGTACAAAACTTGTGACAATATGTGCTATTGTTTCCACGCATTTTATTATCATTAAAGCAAGTACTATATGAACCTCACTTCCTGTCCCATGCTGTACAGCTCTTTATTAAGTGCCCTGGAGAGAGTAATTCACATCAGATGAGTTTTTTCCCCTTGAAAATACAAAATCCCCTTAAACAGGACATTCAAAACATTCCCAAGACAATGAAGCTTGTTCATACTTTCCATCTTCCAACTGCTTTCAAAAAAAGCTTCATGTCCATTTTTGGTGTTAATTTATTATTGGAAGTCATCGTCCAAGAGGGGGAGATTCATTCTAGAAGGGGTGTGAAATAGACTTTCTGTGCAAAACAAAGGCATCATAGGGTGGTAGAGACAGCTAGCTCCTGCACAGGCTGTTCTGAAACTCCATGAAAGCATGCTCTTTGCAGCTGGGGACATATTTTTCCTAGACACAGTCTGAATGGCTGTTAAGTTTGAAGGTGGGCACTTGCAGTGTGATCTGTGTGGCATCCAGATTTTAGAACTACATTATCATACAGATTTGTAATAATTTAGGACACTAGTAGGGCACCATCACAAATTCTTGCAGTCACTGTAGAGCTACTGCTTACCATCACGAGCAAGGCAATGCAACTTAGCTCCTTCCTCACCAAACCTCCGCTTTCCCTGAAGCAAAGGACAAAGGTTGGGTCCTAGGCATGCAGTGTGCTCTTAAAGGTGGCTATGACTCACACAAGTATTAAGTCATGTAGACTGGAGCACTTCTCCCCCACCTTTTTTTTTTTTTTTTTTGCTTCTGTGATTAAGTAAGAGTTTTGTAATGTCAACATGTCTTTCCCCTGTGGCTTTGTTATGGTTCATCCACTGTGTTTTACTATATTAACAGTTATCTAGATAGGAAAACAGTGGTCATGTATGGCACATACATTCCTTCTTTTCCATACTTCAATTGCATCATACTTCTAGGATCCCTGACTCTGCCTTTTCTCTCATACTCTTCTCGGTGTTAGTGTTTGAGGTGTCACACATGCCAGGCCACTGAACCTGGCTTCAGGAGGCTACTTGTATTCTGATGTAAACTACAAGGCTCCCTGAACTAGTCCACCAGTACATGACCATATAAAGGGCATCCTACTCTGTATGTCTTTGGCCATAATCACTTACCTTACTGTTGGCCTCTACCTCCTTTTACAGGTCTCATTGCCACTAATCCCTCCCTCAGCAGCTGCAAGGGAACATTTTGGGAGATGACTTTTCTTTCTTTAGACCTACTTGCTATGGCACAGCTCAGTGGTTCAAAGGCTGGCTTTTGACTGTGCTTGATTATCTATGAGCTCTTACAAGCAAAGGCTCAGGTATTTGCTATCATTACAAGTTATGTTCAAGATGGCAATGCAAAGGAAAGGTTAGACACACTGCTAGAAAATAATAAATCTTTAATTGAGTGGCTAAAAGACCACAAATATTTGATTCAATTTATAGCTAGATTCACTTCAGTAGATCTCAGTTCCATGTGAAGGTTGAATCATACAGGTGAGAAAAAGCAGGTTGCTGAGCCTGACACAGGAGGCCCAGAGTGAGGCTGATGGGATCTGAGGAGGAGGAGTCAGGGGAGAAAAGGGGGTCAGGAGGACGAGATGTCCTACTAGCTTCTAATTGACATAAGGCAACTCCTGAAGAGTTCTATTTAGGGACCAAACATGTCTTTTTTTCAGCTATTTTCAGTCATAAGTCCATCAGAAAGCAGCATGTCCTCAAAGAAAAGTTATTTCCATTTTACCAGTCTTAGACAGTTTTGGTGAAGAGTGATTATCCCTTTGTCATGTGCACATTTTGAATGGTGCTTGTGAAATCACTTTAGTGTGGTTCAGACAGCATTAAACATTGAATAGAAGGTAATGATATAAAAACACAGCTCTTGCCTCCAAGAGGGATATGAGGTAGTTTATTCTGGAGTCTAATAGGAACCAATGAGACTCTGTAACACAGACTTTGGCTACCCCAAACTCCATGTTCCAAAGTGGTAACAGTTGCATAAATAAGTAAATATATATAACATTAATTTAGTACATAAATTAAGATGCTGTTCAAATACACACACACACACACACACACACACACATACACACACGAATGTCAGTTTACAGTTAGGTTACAGGGTTACAGAAAAGTGAGGAATCCTGTGTCCAATCCCTCCACAACCAATGATGTGCCATAAGTTAATTAGCCTTTTGGGAGCCTTATCTCCCAAGTGCCGAGCATGATGGCACATAACTGTAATCACAACACTGAGGAAGCAGAGATGTGGAGAATGGAGAATTTGAGGCCAACTTGGGCCATTTTGCACCTTTTGTATCAGCCTGGGATAGATAGCAAGACCCTGTTCCCAAACATAGTTTAAAAGTAAGTAATATAATAAAACTGACCACCTTTGGAAAAGAGTAGTCTTATTAATTTTTCCTTTAGTGACATTGATGTGTACTCTGGGCTATAATATGGGAGGGTTAGTTTTATTTTTGAAGATCAGTTTGTTCAGAACCCAGTATTCCCATATACTTGATGATTGTTTCTGAGTCTAGTCTGTGAGGATCTTTGTGAACGTGACTAACACTTGAATTGGTGAACTGAGTACAGTGGATGGTTCTCTCAAGGTGAGATGAAGTGTAACTTGTTGAGTCTGAGTAACATAGAACAGAACAATGAAGTGCTGTGGATAGCTGTATGCTATGAATGTGTTGCTCTGGTTGATTGATAAATAAAACGCTGATTGGCCAGTAGCCAGGCAGGAAGTATAGTATAGGCGGGCTAAGGAGAGAGGAGAATTCTGTGAATTGGAAGGCTGAGTCAGGAGATGCTGCCAGCTGCCACCATGAGAAGCATGATGTAAAGTACCAGTAAGCCATGAGCCACATGGCAACTTACATATTAATAGAAATGGGTTAATTTAAGATATAGGAACTAGATAGCAAGAAGCCTAAGCCATTAGGCCAAACAGTTTAAATAATATAAGTGTCTGTGTGTTTATTTGGGTCTGAGTGGCTGTGGGCCTGGGTGGGACTGGTGATAACTCCAGCTACAGTGAAGGAATGGCTTTCCATGATGTCCTGTCTTTCCTTGTGTGTGTTGCTAGTGCATCTCAGGTCAGCATGCTTTGACTGCAATCCACCTTATTAACTCTCAACTTCCACACCTTTTACCCTCATTACTAATCTTCCTGAGTTTCTAGATTATAGGTGGCAAGTGATGGAGCTTCTCAGTCTCAAAAGTCACATGGGCCCAAACCTATTATTATTATTGTTATTGAACAATGTTTGACGTGTATGCTAGAAAAGCCAGTATTGCTTTGAAAAGTCATTTAAATCTGATTCTGGTGAAGGTTCAGAAAAGAATGAGAGCCAGAAGTGAATGCATCATCTTAGAAAACATATAATGATTGTGGATGAATGCTGTTGTGAAGGATAGTTTTGAGGACGGCTCAGGTAACTGAGGACCACATTCCCAGGCAATGGACAAAATACTATCCTGTTATTAGATGGCAAAGGACTTGACTAGATTTATTCAAATTCTAGTGCTTTGTGACAAGTAAAGTGAGTGAGAAATGAGATTGGATATTGAGTTGAGGGAGTTTCTAACTGGTATGGAAGGAACTGCTTGGTTTCTTGTGACTATTAGTAATAAAATGTGGAAAGAAAGAATGAATGGAAAAAGAACTTTCTAAGCAAAAGAAACCAGAACTTTGTCTAAAAGCAATCTTCTTTGGAAAAAGGAATGGAAGGATGTGGTTAACTGAACATTCCAAAAGGAGATTAATATGGGTGTGAATCGTATACTTAATCAGCCACCCAAACAAGGAAACTACCAGTTGACGCTGAAAGAGGAGATGAGACAGAATTGAGGGAAACCATTGAAGTTTTCAGTTCTTTAGAAGACAATGATAAAGCTTATTGTCTGTGGACACTTTCAGTTTTTTTTTTTTTTTTTAAAGAGGACTATTCCTGAAGTCAGTTTAGAGATCATCAACAAGGCAGATGACCTCCAGTAGAAACTGCAAGATGGGTCCACCTGAGAGAACTATGGCCTGGCATATTGTAGCAGAGAGCTGAAGGTTGGGAAGGACTCACTCTTCTCTCAGAAAACTAGCTTGTGTGAGCTGAAGGTGTGGATGTTAGACTCACAAAGGAGTGGATATTCTGAGCCTCAGGAGCTCAAAGATCAGCCTTTCCAGGAAGGAACTTTCCTGGGGACTGGTCACTACCCCCACCCCCACTACCACCACTACCTGTAGCTGGAAGTTTTTTGTGTCCCGACCAGCTGTTTATAAAATAATCATTCAGAAGCTTATATTAATTATAACTGCTTGGCCATTAGCTCAGGCTTATTATTGACTATATCTTATACTTAAATTAACCCATAAAATTTTTAATCTATGTTTAGCCACATGGCTTGGTACTGTTTTTTAGTTTTGTCTTGTCATCTTGCTTCCTCCGTGTCTGGCTGGCAACTCTTGACTCATCCCTTCCTCTTCTGAGAATTCTCCTTATCTGCTTACTCTGTCTACACTTTCTGCCTGACTACTGGCCAATAAGCATTTTATTTATCAACCAATCAGAGCAACACATATTCACAGCATATAGAACGATATCCCACAGCAACTACCACCACCACCACCACCATTACTTATTTTCTTTCTTTCTTTCTTTCTTTCTTTCTTTTTTTTTCCTATTTTATCCTTTTAGAGTAGGAATGCCTATCTTACATCGATCCTACATTTGTATTTTGTATTTTGGAAGCACTTATCTTGTTTAATTTTATGTGTGATAAAGAATTGTACAGGGTGGGAGATAGCTTCCCTGGATAAAATGCTTGCTATGTAATGTCATGGAAACATGTGGACTAAATTTTGGATCCAAATACTGACATAAATGTCAAGTGGGAACTGGGGTCTGCTTGTAATCCAGCATTTGGGGAAGAGACAGGGGATATCCAAAGCAAGTGGCTATATAGGATAGCTGAATTGGTGATCCCTTGAGTTCAAGCGAGAGACCCCGACTCCATACATAAGATGGACAGCAATGAAGGAGAACACCTGATGTCAACATCTGGCTTTCACATGCTTGCACACATGCACCTCCACACACACTTGTGCCCAGTCACATGGGAACACACATGCATACACACCACACATATACATATGCAGAGACAAGAATTTTATATCAATGTGAATTATACTTGAAGTCTCACCTATGGTTTGATCCAAACACTATTTGATAAGACTTTGTACTTAGGATTTAAAGTTGAGATTCTTGGAAATGTTGAGGTGTATTGAATGTATTTTGCATGGGAGAAGGGGATGGAATTGGGGGGCATGGGGTAAATGTTAAGGGTAACATTTTTGTCTATCTCTATGAATTCACATTGAAGTTCTCACCTCCAAGGAAATAGCATTGGAAGGAGGGCCTTTGGAAGGTGAATAGGTTTCAATGAGATTATGCCGGTGAATGCCTCTCAATGAAATTACTGTCCATACAAGGAAAGAAAGAGGAGAGTTTGTGACGCAACCTCTGTACCATGCCTGTCTGCAGGCAGGTTACGAATTTCATTCACTGACTCTGAGACCTTGAATTTCCAAGCTTCTAAAAGTATGGGAAGTAAAGCTCTGTCAGCTAAGCACCACAGTCTACAGTATTTTCGTTATAGCCTAAAATAAATAAGTTATAATGTAAAATATGCTTTAGGGAGGGTCTTGGTAAAAAACTTGAAAGGCTTCTTCTATCCTAGTGGTCTATGTAAGGTCTATAAAATTTTTTAGGCTTGGATAAGAGACATGATGTATGGTTTCTATATTGTCTCTCAGGTTCTGTTCCTGCACTATGAACTAGCTTTCCAGGTGAACAGTAGACTGGTAGATAGGCTTTGGTAAAATAATTGAGTCTCTACACTATACACAGGCATTTCTAAGACAGAATGTTTATTCCGTTATATCACAGTCTCTGTGTAAAAACAAAATTCTTTGTTAAAACAGCAAGCAAGACTATTATCCAATTAAATCATTATAACACTCAATTTAAAATATTTAAATAAATACACCCAGCACAATTAGATACCTTCTCATTAAATTTCAATTATTCTTTAGTATAATACTATTTTTTTTTCTCACAAATTTAAGTAGAAGCTTTCAATATGAGTTTCTTCATTTCTCTGTTGGGGCTGTCTGTTACTTTCATATTAAGCTTGCTTCATTTTTTTCTCTTTATCTAAAAAATCTCTGATTATTTTCCTTCTATGTGGTCTTTTGTTGCAGTCAGAAATAAGAAAGACATTTGGACCTTTCATGAAGGTCTTTTTCTAATTGTGAGTAATTTTCTTCCCTATAACAATTTCTTTTTTCTCAGTCCCTATTGAAGCCTGAAGCAAGTATTAAAGCTAATTTGGAATTAACATACAACTGAGTTTCTTATTAGCCTGTAGAGACATTTTGGCAAATATATAGCATGGCCTGGGTCATAGACCTTTGATGGGAAAATCACTTCTTTTTAAAGGGCCTAAGCTCTTGCTTCTTTATGAAATATTGCTCAAAGTGCACATGAAATTGATAACTGAATAGTTTATGTACTTAACTGACCTTCCTTTATCCTGTCTATACCCTTCAAAGGAAATAGTTAAGGACTCCAAACAGATGTCTTTCAAAGATAATGGTGAAATACTTCATGCTAAATATTCTGTTTTGATTATCCATAGAGAATGCATGTCAAAATAAAGTTGGTATATAGGAAATGTCAAGGAATTAGATCAAGCTTTTTTTGTAGAAGGTTCTTGAGCTATCCACAGACATATGTTTAACAGTGACATTTAAATTCAACTAACTTAGTCTCGAGTTCTTACATTGAGAAATGCTATCCTGTTACCATCTAAAAGTTTTTGTTAAATGTATAGGCATTTATCTGTCACAGAATCTACAATGCTTTTCAATGGCTTCTTTTGTGAATGCACCAACATAGATAATAAAATATTTAGATATAGAAAGCTGACTTCTAAGAATTCTGACAGTTGTGTACATTTGTGTAGCTAACTCCTTAATACACGAAAGATTTACATCACCCAGAGTTCTCTTGGGTCCTTTTCAAATCTGTTTCTCAACTAGCATTAACTTACTGTAACCGAGTACTGGCTTCTATCAATTTAAATTATTTTTGCCTGTTCACAGACTACATCTCAGTGTGGTCACATAGCATATACTCATTTGTGTCTGGTTTCCAGTAATTTTGAAATTCATCATGCCCCCATATCTGTCAATACTTAATTTCTCTTTACTGTTGAACAATATTCTCCTGTATGAATATACCACAATGTATCCATCATTTTTATATTCATGGACTTTAGATTGCCTTGGCTGTTATTAATACACTTTCCCAGAACATTTTACTGTCTAGATATTAATCCCCTGTCAGACGTGTAGATGATAAAGATTTTCTCCCGGTCTAAATGTTCTCTTACTCTCCTGTTTTGTCTGCTGTGTGGACAGATTTTAATTTCATGCAGTACCATTTGTCAATTATTAACAATCATATATAGAGCTGCTGAGGTCCTTTTTGGACAATCCTTGCCTATGCCCGTATCTTTAAGCCTTTCTCCTGTGTTTTCTTATAGCAGTTATAGAATTTCAGCTGTTGTGTTAAGACCTTTGCTCTATTTGATTTCTGTACACTGTAAGAGATACAAGTCTAGCTGAATTTTTCAGTATGTGGATCTCCAATTTGCCTACACCATTTATTGAAGAGGCTGTTTTTTTCCAGTATGTATATATTTGTCCATATTAGGTGGCTGTGGCTTATGTGAGCCTATTTCTGGATCCTCTCCTACTTTTTTCATTGTAGAAGTCTTTTAAATTTTTGGTTAGGTTTATTCTTAGGTATTTGATCCTTTGAGGCTATTGTGAATGGGATCCTTCCCCTAACCTGGGCTTCTTTTTCTTAAGTTCTTTATTTTTAGGTAAGGAAATTATTGATTCATGCATGTTAACTATGTATCCTGCTTCTTTGCACAAAGTATTTCTCAGATCTAACAGTTTCCTGACTGAATCTCTCAGGTCTTTTAACTATAGGCTACTGTTGTTTGCAAATGGAGATAATTTGACTATTTCTTCCTTTTTATATAGAATTGATTTCTTTCTCTTATAATATGGATATGATAAAGATATTTAGCACTGTATTGAATAAGAGTGCAGACAGTAGAGATTTTTGTTTCAATCTTAGAAGACGTGCTTTTATTTAGTACAATGGCCGCAGGTTTATTTTATACAGCTTTATATGTTGAGGTATGTTCCTTCTATTCCTAATGTCTTTAGTGATTTCATCATGAAGAAATATTGAACTTATTTTCATCATGAAGGGATATTGTCAAAAAGCTTTTTCTACATTTATTTAGATAACCATGTGATTTCTGCACTCCATATTATGTGCTGTGTTACATTCATTGATTTGTATATACTGAACCATCTTTGAATAGCTGGAATGAAATCAATTTGATCATGATGCTAATTTGGTCTTGAATTCAGTTTATAGCCATTGTGTTGAAAAGTTTTGCTCTATAGTTTTCTGTTCTGATTATGTCCTTATATGACTTGAGTATCAAGGTGATCTTGGCTTAGAATGTTTCTGGTAGTGCTCTTTCCTTTTTTATTTTATGGATGAGTTTAAGGTACATCAGTGCTAACTAAGGTTTGGTAGGCTTCATCAAGGAATCTTCAGAAGTCAAATCTGTGTTTTTCTTTGTTGGGATACAGCTTTCAGCTCCTTGCTTGTTTCGGGTCTGCTTAAGTCATTTTTTTTTAAATCTTATTTTATTAGGTCATATGAACCAAGGAATTAGTCTGTTTCTTCTAGATTTTCCAAGTTTATAGAAGATTTTCAAGTACTTCATATTGACTCTCTGATTTTACTGTAGTGTTCCCTCTTGTCTTTAACTTTATTAATTTGTGTTTTCTCTCCCCTTCTTTTGGTTAGTCTTGCTAAGGTTCTGTAATTTTGCTTCATTTTTCAAGAATCAAAAACACTGTTTCACTGGCTTTTTTTGGGTATTGTTCTTTAATCCTTCATTCCATTAATTTCTGACTTCATCCTTATTTCTCCATGTCTACTGCTTTTGGCTTTGGTTTTCCTTGTTTTTCTATGACCTTGAGATACATCATTGTGCTATTTATTTAAGATATCGTAGATGTTTAAGTTAAATTATAATTATTTTGTGTTTGATCTCTTTCTCTTTCTCTCTCTGTAGTTGTGTTCTTGAGTGTGCATGAGTGTGTGTGTGTGTGTATGTGTATGTGTGTGTGTGTGTGTGTGTATGTGTGTGCATGTATGCATGCATGTTACAGTAAACATCTGGAGGTCAAAGGGCAATTTATAGGCGTCAGTTCACTCCTACCATGTGGATCTCTGGGATCACATTCAGGTCTTCAGGCTTTGTGGCAGGTACCTTTCACCAGTAATCCATCTGTTGGCCTTGACTTAATATGCAAACAAGGAGCTTCAATACCTCTCTTGAGACTGCCTTTGCTCTATCCCAAAGGTTCAGATAAACTGTATTTTCATTTTGACTTGATTCTAGGATTTAGTTTTTGCTAGCCTTCCTAATTTCATTAATGACTCACAGATGATCCAAGAATTTATTTTTCCGTCTTCATGTATTTGTATAATTTGTATGGTTTCTCTTGCTATTGATTTCTAATTTTATTTCCCTCTGATATGATAAGATAAAACAAATCACATCAGATTTTTTTGTCATTGTATTTGTTAAGACTTACTTTACTGCTTAGAATATGAATATGTTTTAAAGAAAGTTCCATGAGCTGCTGAGAATAACGTATATCCCTTAATTGTTGGGTGGTATATTCTGTAAAAGTCTAATAAGTTCATTTGAGCTGTGGAATAGCTTAACTTTGAAGTTTCTTTATCGATTGTTTTAGTCTTGATCATATATATTAATGTGAGTAGGATGTAAATATCACAGGTTCCTTTTTGACTTTTTCATTCATCTCCCCATTTTTTTTTCATTTGTATTGTTGACTTTCTCATTTCTCTTCACATCTTTCTCATCTACGCTACTGTCTCTCTTCTCCATGTCCAGAACTGATATCAGATGGATGCAGGGATTTTTTTTCATTTTTCTTTATTAAGAAATTTTCTACTCACTCCACATACCATCCACAGATCCCCCCTCCTTCCTCCTCCCACCCCAGCCCTCTTTCCCAAGCCACCCTGCATCCCCACATCCTCCAAATCGAGGTCTCCCATGGTGAGTCAGCAGAGCCCAGCACACTGAGCCTAGGCAGGCCCAAGCCCCTTCCCACTGCACCAAGGCTGTGCAAG